>JAADWR010000146.1:0-15485 GCA_023336345.1 Pythium inflatum | reverse complement strand
GACGTTGGCTTCGTGAAGGAGCGTTTGGACCGTGGCATTTCCGTTTTGTGTGGTCACACCACACGCCGGCAAAACGGAAGCATAGCTCCGAATCGACACCTCCCGAGTGGTTTTTGCCTCGTAGTGAACTCCAGTTTACGCGTCTTCGGCTTCCGTCGAGCTCCTTCGTCGCTCTACAACGCGGAACTTGGTCCGTCACTGCCAAGGTCGCTGTCCATTATCTCCACGCCGAGCGTTTGAACGACATGCTTCGCCAGCAATTTGCCGAGATTGTTGATCAGTGGTTCACCCTGTCGCATCCGTACGTGCTCAAGTTGTACGGCGCTTGTCACGTCACGACGAAGCCGTTTCTCGTGCTTGAGAATACCACAGACGACAGTCTTGCCAGTCTGTTCCAGCGCGACAAATCCAAGATGTGGCGTTTGCTCTTCCAGACAGCGCTCGCGATCGAGTACCTCCACAGCAACAAGATCATTCACGGCGCATTGCGCCTCGAAAACATTCTCGTCGGTTCCGACGGTTGTGTGCGTTTGGCAAACTTTGGGATCGCGAAATTCGGCGTGCTGCGCATTTTCTCGCACCATTTCAAACAGGCGCACGTAGGAGCGTTACGCTGGCGAGCTCCTGAAGCGCTGGTTGGCATGGCGTGCGATGAATCGGATGTGTACTCGTTTGCGTTGACAATTATCGAAGCGATTAGCGGAAAGACGCCGTACGAGACCGTGCACGATGATGACGAGGTCATTATCACCATCAGCAGCCATATCCTCCCCGAGCGACCAGAAGGTATCACGGATGAAGTGTGGGGTCTCGTGGAACGCATGACAGCAAGTAGCCCAGCCAAGCGCGCGACGATTCAAGACGTCATTGCCGTCCTCAACCGCCTGGCAACGCTCGAAATCAATAACGACTTGGACTGTCGATCGACTAACGATGGAATTGTCGAGAAACCGCGCCTCAGCGCGAAGGAGGACATACCACGACTGATCGAGATGGTTATGATGTCGAAAGATCGCGTCGATCAAGCGCTACGTGCAATTGGTGACTACGCAATCCACAACCGGGAAGATTGGTGGTGGGCGCTTGAAGCTGGCGTAGTCCACGTTCTTGGGACAGTGCTACACGGCGAAGACGAACACGAAGGTCTCAAAGATAAGGCGCTGACGCCGTTGCTGATCGTCATTGAAGCGGCCCAGAGGGGACACAGCGCGAGATGCAAAATGGTTCAAGCGAAGCTGAAGCGTACAGCAGTGCTCGAGGTTGTGGTCAGTGTTCTCAAACACCAGTTACGAAATGGAACCGAGCGTGCGAAGAATCGTGCGTTGATCCTTCTTTGCTCCAAGCCATATTGTGATGTTATCAAAGCCGATGCCGAACTACTCGATACTATCGAAAGTACACCTTTCCTCCTCGAGGAAAAACCATCGCGAGCAATGGCGCTCGATGACGACAACGACACTGCAATGGAGGAAACTAAGAGCGAGAGTGAGGAAGAGTCTGTACGCGATCGTGGTCATTTGTCGAGTGGCGGCAAAACCCCGGATGCAAGTTCTTCGCTGCTGGTTGCGGCCAAATACGACCTTCAAGACCGGGTAAAGCAAAACCTTCCAGCTGGAGCCGTCTCAAGGACGTCCTCCCATCAGGTTTGTCAGATGCGATCGGTGTGATCATAGTCTTACCAACACAGGTTGTTCAACTGTGCACCGACAGACGAGCACATTACGTGTAGGGTGTGAAACACAAGCAGGGGATGAAGTAAGTCTCCAGCGTCAGCCTGGCGCCGATGTTCACGCTCTAGATCATGTGAGTGACTGCGATTGGCAGTACGTTCGAAGGGCGGCTTCAGATTGACTTTCTGGATGGTTATTTCGCCCCAATAGAGTGAAAACCTGCCATTGCATGTGCTGGTTCAGCGAAGAGAACCCGACGTTGTGTCGGATGAGATGGCGAAGCTTGTTCAATCACAAGTGGAGAATGGCGCGTCATGGGACTCAAGATGCGACGATATGCTAGCAAACGGAAAGGCTACGAAAGGTGCATCGGCTCTCCGAGAGTGTACAAAGCTGTGGGCACAAGAACGTGTGCGTGGCATCTCGTTGACGAAGGTTCCGATTGAAGCCTTGAGGCATGGTGCGCTCGCTGCGAGATCCTACTTCAGCGGCCACAAGAACGCACAAAACGTCGACTTTCGCCGGAAAGTTTGCGTCCTCGGCGCAAGATACTGGGGCAAAACCAGTTTGATCAAGGCAATTTGTGATGCCAGCGGCAGCCCTCTTGGTGCCCAAAACGCCATGATCAGCCGCGTTGATGTTCAGTTTCAAGTCCCCGTCAACGTGACCGACGCAAAGAGCGCATTGCAGCAGCACTATCTCACACTCTGTGATTTTCACGGCGATGAGGAGCACCAGCCAGTGCATGCAATGTTCTTCTCTGAGCGGACGCTGTTTTTCGTGTGTGTCGATCTCCACGCGTACTCGTTGGCGATAGCACAAGCCGACTTTCGCGAAGATTCTGATTCTGGTACAGTTTTTGACATGCTCTTGGACGAGTTCGCGTCGCGCAAGATCTTTCGGTGGATTCGGCTCGTTCTCATCAACCAACCAGACGGAAATCTCGTGCTGGTCGGGACCAAGGCCGATTCGGTGCATACTCAACGCTGTGAAAGTACAAGGAACGATGTGACCGAGCGCCTGCAATTACTTGAAAAGTCGTGGCGAGCCGAGTTGGAAGGAGAAATATCGGTGCGTCAGCGTGGGTACCCAAGAACGCAAGGCGAACGTCACAGAATGGAACGTCTCAAGGTGCTCAAGGCAAACGCGTCTAATTCAACCCCGCGTGAATGGCTGCTTGTGAGCTGCAAACGCGAAGCTGAGACCTTGGCAGCAGTGAAGAAAATTGTATCGAAGACCAGTGAGAAGAGTTTCAAGACACCAACAAGTTTTGCGACAACACTTGACGCAATCGGTAGTATCCGAAACGACTTGATCAACGAACGCGCGAGGGAACGTGTGCAGAAACTGACAGTCCATATCGCCAGCAAGGACGACCTGACGACCACTTTGGACATCCCGCCAAAAGACGATCTGCTCGAGATTTTACGCAGACTGCACGGTCTGGGCGAGGTCGTGTGGTTTCATGACCTCGATATAGACCATTTCAAGAAGCTGGTGATTCTAGATCCGCTTTTGATCCTCCAGTACGCGCGTGAGGTGCTCGAACACACGGGCAGAGAGAAGTTGTCCCATCCAGACTTGGTGATACGATCGTATTGGAGTCAGATTGCCAGTGACCCAGCACAACTGAGGGGACTGAAGCAAGTGTTCCAGCATTTCAACCTGGCGTATCCGCCTCAGGAAGAGATGACGTGGGACTCAGATCTGCTGGTCCCAGCACTTTGGCGTATGAACATCACATCGTATCGAGCGATCGCTGGGCTCCCGCTGAGTCTGGAAGAAGACACAGTGGCGCGAGTCGTGCGTTGGGAGTACCGCTTTATGTCTGAGCGGAGCGACATCGTTTTCGACCGGTTTGTCGTGAAGACCCACACGACATTTAGCCGACGCTTGGTCGGCCCGTGGGGCTTTCGGTACGAGAGACCGAGCACAGGGCTCGCGTCCCGAGTTGTCGTCAACCGCAGCGGCCGCTCCAGTGTCATCCGACTCGAAGCAATCGCAACAGAGACTGCTCAATGGGGCCAGTTCGAGCGAACGGTCACCGACTTGGAGAGAGTTTTGCTCGAGTTTCCCGGTATTTACGTGTCTCGAAGCGCTGTCGATGACGAAGACAAGCACCACAATCTTGACAATGCCGTCCGCGACTGTGAACGCTCCGAACCGTCCAACTGGATGCCGCTCGATGTGTCATGGTACGGTGACATTGTCCGTGGCCGACGGGATCCATCGACAGCAACGACGACGAACGATTCCGTCGTGGCAGCGATTTCGAGACATTTGCCGAGTGTGAGCGCGAAGATTTTCTGGCCAAAGCGAGGAGGAAGAAAGCTCAAGATGTAAGACGGATGTTATTGCGGTCGTGACGTTTCCTCAGAGGGTGTATGGTCCAAAGGGGAACATCAGGCAGTTTGGGCAACCTTCGTCTCACTGTGTCCAGTACTCCAAATCCAGATGCGATACTTGAATCGGTACCGAAACAAGGTTCATACCTGAAAACAGTATCTAATACTACGTAGTACTACGTAGTAGCATTGGTAATCAATATACCTTGTTTTGAGACTAGCGAGCTCGCCAGTGTGAAGCAATGATCAGGCTTTTGAGGCCAAATCTTCAGCGAGCTATGGGACCCGTGAACGACCATGTGATCCGCCGAGAGCGAGATGAAGTCGGCACGACCGTCGCAGAGGCGCTCGCGGATGCGGCGGCGCTCTGCGAGAACGCCGCCGAAGCCGCGCCGCTCTTTCGCCTAGTGCTTGCGCGGCTCGAAGGCGCGCGGGACGAGTTCGAAACCACCTACACCACAATCGAAGAGAGCGACAAGAAGCGCCTCTTGCGCATGTTTGAAGACGAGATCGTCAAGTTTACGGGTGATGCGTGCTACTATTGCGATGCGTCGTTCACCGGCCGGGTGCTCCAGCACAAGAAGCTCACAAAACGCATGAAAGAGATCCGTGAAGGCGCTCAGAACGTGCCCAATTACTCTGAAGGCGGGTTGGACGAACTCTTCCGACAGCTTCGCAACAACCGAAGCGTCGAGACGGACTGGGAACGGCCGCTCGCCGACGCCGTCCGAGCCTTTGAAGCCTCGGTGCTGGCCATGGTCGAAGACGACGGCGTGCTCAAGCCGTTCCAAGACGACCCGCTCGTGGCGCTCGAGGCCGCAACGTTGCTGTGTAAGGCCGAGAAGAAGCGCGACCGCCTCGAGTGGTTTGACAATAAACCGGCGCAAATTCTCCGCGACAAGATCACGAAGATTGTCGAATCGGACGACATCAAACTGCCCAAGTGGTTCGTACCCGAGAGTGACATCAACTATCGGAGCCGCCGCTTTACCCAAGGCGCGTTCGGTACTCTGCGATATGGTACGTGGGGCTTTGGCACGAAGGTCGTCGTCAAGGACCTTCTCACGCAGGATGGCACGAACCAGCGCTTGAGCAACATGCTCCGGAAAGAGTTTGTGGCAGAAGCCGATCTCTGGTCCAAAATGTCACATCCATACGTTCTCAAGCTCTACGGCGCGTGCCACGTCACGTCGCCACCGTTTCTCGTTTGTGAAGATGCAACGAACGGGAACCTCGCGACGCTCCTGCATGAAGACAAGTCGCGGATCTGGCGTCTCCTCTTCCAGACCGCACTCGCGATCGAATACCTCCACGGCAAAGACATTGTGCACGGTGAATTGAAGCTCGGAAATGTTCTCATCGGCTCCGATGGTTATGTGCGCGTTGCGAACTTTGGTTTAAGCCACCTGCGGAAAATGATGATTTATCGCTTGTTGCCCAGCCACTCCTCGATCATCGACAGTTCGTATGCGCTGCGGTGGTGCGCGCCCGAGGCGCTCGACTACAAAGCGATTGCCGAGTCCGACATTTACTCCTTTGGCATGTGTATCATCGAAGCGCTCAGCGGGGAGATTCCGTACGCACACTTAGACGGTGACGAAGTGCGCGAGCACATTAGCAACCACAAGCTTCCCGAGCGACCAGCGGCAATGTCCGATGAGATTTGGGCGCTCGTGCAACAGATGACGGCGTTTGAACCGAAGGACCGCGCGACCATTGAGGACGTCAGCACTGTGTTCAAGAAGCTCGCGAACGAGGAATTCAATGAAGAAACCGAGTCGACGAGTTTGTGTCAGATTTGCAGCACCAAGGTGCACAAGATAACGTCCTACTGTGAAAAGTTCCATCGCGTGCAGATCACGAAACCCATGAGTAAGGAAGTCGGCAACATCCAGTCAAAGGAAGATTTGCCACGCGTCATCGAGTACCTCAATCTCTCGGACGACCAGCACGAGCACAAAGCCCCGAACGCCCTGCGTGAATACATGTTTGGCATGCCGGATCACCAAGTTGAAGTCTACGATGCTGGCGCGATTCCTGTGCTCGCCAAGATCTTGACTGACAAGCGCAAGCCCAACATTACGATGCAAATCTTCATGCAAAACAAGATCGAGGCCGTGATGGTGCTCGGGTACATGGCTGTCGCCAACAAAAAGAACCAAGACGCAGCCAAGTTTGAAAGAGTCATGGACTCGCTCAAGCGCGAGCTGCTGAGTGAGTTGAGCAGTGACGAGCAGGACAACGTCGAGCTTGTGAAAGCGAAGGACCGAATGCGCGCGAAGGCCGTGCTCATGTTGGCGTACATGGCGCATGACAACTCCGAGATCAGGGATGCCATTACGAGCGAAAGCTACATTATGGGCATGATTCAAAACTTGGCGCGCAACCCGGGCAACGATGAGCTTCAAAAGGCGGCTACACGAGCACTATTGTTGTTGGGAGAGATGCCCATGACCGCGCGCATTGTCGATGATGTTGACCTTGCGATGACTGGCATCTCCAATCCAACCGCCGTCGCGCTCAGCGAGGCGGGGCGGCTGTGTGCTCAAGTCTCAAATGGCGAGTCCTCGTATGTCGAGCTCCACCGTCGATTGGTGCTTCTCTTCAACACTCTGAAGGCGAATGAATCACGCAGCAGTGTCCGCCGCGATCACAGTGATGACTTTTCGACTGTCGTTGACGAGTTTCGGCGTCTGCTACTGGCTTATCGCGACATGACGTTTGTCGAGCGATTGCTGAGCGTCGAGGCGACGCGTGCGAACCTCGCAGCGGTGAATGGGCAAGCCCAGACGCTTTGCCGCAAGACAGGAATGGATCTTAATGGTGATTGGATTGAGTTTAACAAAAGAGATGCCCGCAGAGAGCGCCTAGCGCTTGAGGCACTAGCGAATAACCCGCCCGAAATCCTCCACGCGTTGCGAGATCCCCGACAGCAAAAAGATGCCTCCGTTTTACTCAAGGCCGAGATCGAAAAAATCGAGAATGGCTCGTCGGCGTTATCACTGGAATCCCAACTTGCAGTCAGGAAGATGTTCATGGTGATTGTATCAAGCCCTTCGGTCGGTCTCACAGAGGTCCCAATATGGCTGGTGATGCCAAGCGATATCCCGTACCAACTCAAGCCGTTTACTGAAGACTGCTTTACATTGGCCCATTTTGGCACGCTACTCGAGCACGGGAAGGTTGTGGTCAAGTTTGTCCGCGTCACTGACAGTGTGATGGATCAGGTGGCCCAAAATGCACTTCGAGACGAAGCCGAACGACTCTACGGACTCCGCCACGATCACATTGTCAGCATCCTCGGCGCGAACCACGTTTGCAGCCGCCCTTTCATTGTGATGGAGCACGCAGAAAACGGCACAATGACTGACTACCTCGCCCACGGAAACAACAAGAGCAAGATGTGGCAGCTGCTTTATGAAGGTGCAAAGGGCATCCAGTACCTCCACAGCAGAAACGTCGTGCACGCCGATCTGAAACTGAAAAACATCCTCGTCTCGAGTGGTGGCAAGGCGCTCGTCAGTGACTTTGGTTGGATCCAGATCAAAAGCCGGAACGAGTCAAAGAGCCACTCAATGACCAAGCTAAAAGACGGCACCGAAATCGACGGCGGAGTGCGTTGGTACTCCCCCGAGCATATCAAGGGCGAGCAACAGTACGTGTCTGATGTGTACTCGTATGCCATGTGCATTATTGAAGCATTTACGGGAGAGCCACCTTACGCGGACGACAAATACGAAGACGCTGTCAGGCACAAGATCGCCAATCACATTCTCCCTCAGCGTCCTGAAGGACTGTCCAATGCAGCGTGGACGTTAATCGTGAAGATGACGGCTTTCAACCCAGAAAACCGCATCTCAATGCACGAGGTCGTCGATGTGTTGAAGAAATTTGCTGACAAAGATGACCAGGGGCTACTGGAAGCGGTTAAAGGTGGGGACGTCGAAGATGTGCTCGAACTGCTGGACGACGGCAGAGTGGATGTCGATGCGGCGGATCTTTGGGTGAGTTTCAGCGCGTCTGTGTGGCCATTCAGGTGGTCAAGGTTGGGTTTTGGGTTTTGGGCATGTTCTAACTGCTATTGTGTCTGCTTGGGATAAAACCAGAGTGAAATAACCCCGCTTCATTACGCCTCCTCCGAAGGTGACGTAAAATTGGTCAACTTGTTGCTTCGAGCAAATGCGAATCCAGATGCGGTTGATCATGTAGGCTCTCCTATGCCCATGGGCTTGATGGACCTAACTCACGACGGTTGTGTGCTTTTTGGTCAGCTTGGTCGGACGCCACTCTTTTTGGCTGCTCATATGGGCCATAATCGCGTTGTTGAGTTGTTGCTCAAGGCCAGTGCCGATCTCAATATTGCTGATAAGGTTCGTTCACTGGTTAGCATTCGGGTGGGACTGCTGACCTCCTCTTTAACATTCTGTTGCGATCGCTGTAGGAGAATCAAACACCCTTGCACACTGCCTGCCGTTGGCAAAACAGTGAGGTCGCTCGAATTCTTCTCGCCTCCGGCGCACAGCTGTCAGCACGAGACAATGTAAGCGTCTACATCGAATCTGTTTCCCATGGACAAGACTAATATTTGTTCATGCAAAATGCTGCCCAACTTCAGAGTGGTCGCAAACCAGTCCACGAATGCATCCTTCGCGTTGACTACCCGTATGTCAGCGACGCGACGCTAGAGACCCTACGGGTGCTTGTTGCCTTTGGAGCAAAGTGGGATGCGCTGTGTGAGGAGATTGTGAACGAAGGCCAGGCGTGCAAGGAAGCGCCCGCGCTCCACGTTTGTATGGAGTTCTGGTGTGGTCAGCATGCTCGCGGGGAATTGCTCACCCAAGTCCCAATGAACATCGTGATGCGTGGCGTCAACTCAACAAAGGCATTCTTTGAAGACTTGAATCGCGTTGTCCTTCGTCACAAAATCTGCGCCGTTGGCGCAAGTTGCTCGGGCAAGACAAGTTTCTTCAAATCGATTTGGCAGCTCAAGCCTCAACTTGAACCTCGAGACAAGCGGACAGTCGGCGTTGACTTTCACCGATTTCAATTTGAACGAGTGTCAACAGCCAACAATACTGCTGTGTTACACGATGTCACGGTGTTTGATTGTTCAAGGCACGAGATGTTCGACGACCTGCATTCGGCGTCTCGCTCACCATTCACACTATATCTAGTGTTTGTGGATTTGCAAACGTGCATCATCGACTATCTCCAAAACCTGATCACTGATGACAAGCAAAAAGACGATATGGATTTTCTCGACATGTTCATTGCCAACGCCATCGCGCCGTGGATTCGTGCCATCTCTGCTCATCAGGAAGACGCAGAGATCGGATTTATCATGTCGAAGGCTGATATGGTGAAACGAGAAGACACACAAGAATCAGAACTTATTTGGAGGGCGCAATGCATCGACCAAATCCTGATGAAACTGACGAGCAGGTTGCGATCGAGGTTTGACCGTCAGGATTCTCAACACGAGCCGCAGATGTACGACCGAACAGCGATAAGAGTCGATTGCACGACCTTTGCTTCAGTTCTGGAAGCAAGGGCGAGCATCGAGGACGTCTTACTCAAGCGAAAGCAGGTATTTCGCATGCCCGAAGACATTGACTTGGAGATGTCGGCTATGAAGAAATTTAAGCGATCGTTCGAGGACAAGTTTGTGACTAACTTTTCCACGCCTGCTGTGGATCCCAGAATGGGTTTGAAGCAGTCACCCAGCAAAGAGTTTGAAATCGATAGTGCAATGGATGAAGAACTTGACAACTCCGACAGTGCATCTGAAAGAGATGACCAAGAGAGTCCACGTGCATCGCGTCTGTTCGCTCGAAATCGCTCGATTCTCGAGACGATGGGCGATAGCAGTGACGGTGAGTGGCGCCAAGCGTTCACAGCCGGCGACCACAAACGCGGACTCGTGGAAGCCGAAGTGATTTCGGCCATTGAGTACGATAGCTTGGGCCAGCTACTTGCGACTGGCAATAAGGGCGGACGCGTGAAGATCTACAGTCGCAACGGTGACGAGGGGTTACAAGTTATCACGCAGCCACAACGACGCCAGCCACTCTACGCCGTCTACACGGAATATCAGAGCCACAAGCCTGAGTTTGACTGCCTGAAAAGCCTAGAAGTTGAAGAGAGAGTTAACCAGATCAAGTGGTGTCGCCCAACGAATAACGCCCAGTACTTGCTCTCGACAAATGACAAGACTATCAAGCTCTGGAAAGTTCACGAGCGAAATGTGTACGACATCGCAAAGTACAACTCTCAGGAACACACGCTACCGCATGTTCGCCTGCTCGATAAGCCATACCAGAAGCTTTCGGTGCACTCTATTCGACTCCCTCAGTGCTCTGTGCGCAACCGCGTGACGACGTCGACGCCCAAGCGCGTGTACGCCCACGCGCACACGTACCACATCAACTCGATCGCACTCAACAGCGACGGCGAGACGTTCATGTCGGCCGACGATCTGCGCGTGAATCTATGGAGCCTCGCGATCTCGAACCAGAGCTTCAGTACGTAACGCCATAGCTGGAATGCATATAGTGGAGACTGACGATATATATGTGGCGACAGACATTGTGGACATCAAACCAAAGAACATGGAGGAGCTCACGGAAGTGATCACGGCAGCCGACTTTCACCCTTCGCAATGTAACATTATGATGTACAGCACGAGTCGCGGCGCCATCAAGCTCGGCGACATGCGACAGGCGGCCTTGTGTGATTCGCACTGCAAACTGTATGAAGAACCAGAAGACCCTGAAGCGCGCAGCTTCTTTTCCGAGATCATTGCGTCAATTTCCGACATCAAGTTTTCACCCGACGGTCGCCACATTATTGCTCGCGACTTCATGACGCTCAAGATCTGGGACATCAACATGGACTCGCGCCCGGTGCAGACCATCAACGTACGTGCTGACGCATTGCCTTGTGTGTGGGAAAAGCTGAACTGATATATTGTGTGAACAGATCCACGAGCACTTGCGTCCTCGTCTAGGAGATCTCTACGAGAGCGACTGCATCTTTGACAAGTTTGAGTGCGCGGTCAGCGGCGATGGCAACAACTTAATCACGGGATCGTACAACAGCGAGTTTCATATTTATGATCGATACGGCCGCAGCGACATTTGCATCTCGCCAAACCCGCGCGGTGCCTCGACCGCGAGCCGTCGACGCTCGCTGCCGCAGCACATGCTGGCCCAGTCGATGGTCACGCCTGCCACCGATGCTGCGCCGCAGAGCAGCGGCGGCGCAGTCGACGGCCTCGACTTTAATAAGAAAGTTCTGCAAACGAGCTGGCACCCGACGCAAAACGAAGTGGCCGTCGCTATCCGCAACAACGTGTACGTCTACAGCAAGAATTCATAGCGTTCATGTCACACAAGTGGTGGGCCATGGCGTTGTGAGTGATCTTCAAAGCGCACAGCACGTTCTATTCGGTTCTCGACGACACAAGGTAGGTACATTGCCCACGTAGTATAGAGAGTTCAAACAATGCAATAGACTCCAGTTGAAGAAGAAGACTTCAAACGAGCTGCGGCCGCGACGCTTAGAGAGTTGAAAAAAGCAACGAAGTATTCACGGGACCAGGGCCCAGGTAACTAGTCGTGTAGCAGTCTTGCATGAGTCGGAATCAGTTCTGCAATGCTTGTGTGCCCGACACTGACACATGTAGCATAGTGTTGCATGCTCTTGTGTTGGTTTCACTGCTTACGACAACGCAACAGACTTGACTCAAGATGAGCTCTTTGAGCTGCGGTCTCGCTTCAACTGATTTCTGTCGTATTTTGCGACCACACAAACATTTGTGTAGTCATAAATTGTGCTCTTCCGTACCGTCGCGTGCAAACTCAGTACTATGGAAGCCACAGCGAAAAAGTTCCGCTCCACCACATTGCGATCGTCGCCGCTGGCCTCCGACGCACCCAGCATTTCCATCCAAGCGACTCTTCTCACAGACAATACAAGCGCATCGCATGTCTCGGCCGCAGGGGCGCATCTCCTCGAAGAATCGTGGGTTCGCGACGCGTCTGACGCCGACTGGAACGAAATGAATCCATCGGCAGAGGATCGAGCAAGTCAGCGCCGCCGTGTCTTTGCGGCACGCGTTCAGCACGGGGCTGCGGAGCAAGCGCAGCGGCAGCCTGTTGTTGACCGAGCGCGAGCGCATGGATGGCGTCTTTGACAGGCGATGTGGTGGTGACGCGTGTAGTGCGAGCGAAAAGGAGCGACAAGGGGCGCAGCAAAGTGACTCCCCGCTTGATTCTGTTCCGCATTGGTCATTCCCAAGTGACGATCCGTCTGGTCCTCAAAAGAAGGTCCCTTCGAATCTTAAAATGCGGTGTGGATGCCAGCGTCGCGCGAGTGTAGGTGCCACCACCACTGTGGACCACAGCAACAGAACCATGGAGGAAGATTGGGTTCAGCGATGGTGGAGAGAAACAAAGCCATGGAAAGCCACTGAAACCCCTCGTCAAAGCCTTCAGTAGTCAGTTGACCTTGGATTTTCCTTTCGTCTCGATACAGCAAAGACAAGTACACTCCAGCAGACCATGAGCATGTTGTCGTCGTTCATGCAGTTCGTGTTCGACAACACGAATTTCAAGTACTTCAAGGGGTCGTACAATGGCCGCATCGTGGTCGTGGGCGTCAAGACCTTTGAGTGCGCGAACGACTGTGGGAGGATCGGATTGAGACAGCTTGCAAACGGAGAATCGTTCGACACAAGCGGGTATACGCATCATCGAGATGAATACCTTGCCCCGGGTATCACCTCTTGGTGGGACAAGCCCGACCCGGCGTTTGCACGCGAGCAGCAGCAGCGACGCGAACAGGAGGAGCAGCAAAGCGATCCAGAATCAGCACCGCAGCCGGAGAGAGAACACGACCAGCGAGATGAGCGAGACGAAACTACGAGGGCGCTTACGGATGCGAGGCAACGATGTGCAAAACTGACAGACGACGCGGAGCCGCTCTTTCGCGTCGTCCTCTCACGGCTCCAGGCGGCGCACGAGCTACTCAAGACGGCGAAAGCGAGCGATACTCCAGAGACCGATTCTGCTACAGCAGCGTTCGACGCCAAGCTCAAAGTGTTCCTCAAAGAGCTGAAGAGCTACACAACTGCGTCGTTTGAGAATGGCAACTGCACGTACAAGAAGTTGTTCGTTGACCACGTGATCGAGCACAAGAAGGTCATCGCCGCGCTCAACACCATTTGCGGCGACCACACCGGCAGCAACAGCGCTCGCGATGGTCTGGACATCGTGTTTACGCGACTCGAGAACGATGCGACGACGAACTGGGATGCGGCGTTTGAAGACGAACAAGCAAAATGGATCAACCGGTTGACCGCCAAAGTTCAAGATGAAGCGACGATAACGCCATACAAGGAGGATGCGTTGCTCGCGCTTGAGGCCGTGACGCGGTTGGACGACGCAAAACAGGGACGAGATGCAGCCGAGTGGCAAAACAATGAGCTGGCACGAACCTTGTGGGACAAGCTCCAAGCTTTGAACGATTCCGCCGAGATGCCAGAGTGGTTCGTGCCAGAAAGCGCGATCAAGGTGGGAAGAAGGCTGGGCGCAGGGTCGTTTGGTGAAGTGTACTACGGCACGAGGTTGGGATTGGGAACCCCTGTCGTCATCAAGCGTTTGATCAAACACAATGACCGCCGCTTGAACGAACAGGTACGCGCCAAGTTTATTGACGAGGCGAAACACTGGTATGGATTACAGGATCGGCATATCCTCCGGATGTACGGTGCATGTCACCTGGCTGTGCCGCCGTTCTTTGTGTGCGAAGAAGCCCAAGCAGGAGATCTTCGTCAAGTGCTTGCGCGGGACAAGTCGAAGATGTGGCGACTACTGCGCGACTCAGCACGTGGAATTGGGTACCTCCACAGTCGAAACATAGTGCATGGCGATCTCAAGCTCGACAACATTATCGTCGGCGACGATGGGTCGGCTCGTGTAGCCGACTTTGGTTTGAGCCGTAAGAAGGATTCGAGTCGCCTCAACCATTTTACGCGGAATAATTCGAGCTTGGGCGCCGGTGCACTGCAGTGGCGTGCCCCCGAAGCTTTGGATTACAAGGCTCAGATCCCGTCGGACGTTTACTCGTTTGCGATATGTATCATTGAAGCGGTCAGTGGGGAATTGCCGTATGCCAACCTCACTATTGAAAGTGAAGTCATAGCCAAGATTCGAGCGACAGAATTGCCCGAGAGACTAGAACACATGCCCGACACGATATGGGAGCTCATCCAAAAAATGACAGTGCGGAATCCAAGCGAAAGAGCGACGATCACAGAGGTCATCGTTGCACTCAAGGATCAAGCGGACATCGAAATCAATGACGAGGTTGAACGTCGAGGGCCAGACACTCAGGAATGAGAAAATACCGCTGCACGCCGCGCGCACCAGTCGCTACCGTGCGGTCGTGGCCCGTCGCGACACCGTACAACGCGTTGAGTACCAAAACGGATTGGTCGAGCTCCTTGGCACGGACGACCTGGCTCCCGCCATCTCTTACAGCTACTCGATCGGGTGTGACATCACCTGATGGAACTGATTTTACTCTCGTTGCACCCTGTGCAACGCCGATACTTTGCTTCTATCCTTTGATCAATACATTCCTCATGTTCCATCCTAGTTTTCCTCTTACTCAGCTTCTCCCATTTTCTACTCTGAAAACACGCCGCCTCCCGTACAACATGATGGCGTACGACAAATTAATGTTTTCCGACGTGCTCTCTTCGTCCTTGCCGTCGCTAAACGTCGTGAGGCTCACGACGTGAGCTCGCGCGACAGCGCGTGGCTCCGGAACCAGTCAAAGTGGCGAAAAGCTGCCGCGGGGCTCATCGACGGTACGAATGGTGCAAGTACGGCCATGACTTCGGTTCCAACAACTAGTACGCCTAGCAATGGTGGATACGGTTCGACGACAGGACAGGCGCCTCCGATGCCTCACGGATCTCCTCCAATCCAGCCGCCCCTCCCACCCGGGTTTGCATCAGTTGTTATGACCACCGGTACTACGAATGCTCCACATGGAGTGTGGACGTCGCCGTTGCGTCAAGGAAGCCCAATAGCCGTGACCGCGTCGTTACTAGTGTCCAAGGCGATCGTCCCGACGCGAGCAGCGCTCACGGCCGTACCCTCGTTCAAGAATTACTACGACCGCCCGACGGGTCTACCGAGGGAAGCGGACCGCGCGCGCATGTCCATGTTTGCGCGCGTGATCAACCACATGAAAGTGGTGGAAAAGGCGAATTTGTGTCCGTTCTCGCCTGGTCATGATAACGACTGTCCGCTGTCGCACTCGTACCTCGAAGTCATGCGCTACAACCCTTTGTTCTAGCGCCTCGTGTGTCGCCAGGCCACGAACTATTGGTCGAACCAGTTGAGGAAAATGAGGATTGCGTCTGCATCCACGTCGACACGGGCCTCAAGTGGGACTGGCT
>JAADWR010000145.1:0-15489 GCA_023336345.1 Pythium inflatum | reverse complement strand
TCTATGGACGTGCGTCGAGAGCGCGGCTTCGTTAAATACGGTAGGGTTCTTCCTTCTTGATGCACACCTCGTCAAAGTCGTCGGAAGACTGGACCGTCTGGAATACAATGCGTTTTCGCGCGTCTTCCCAAGCGAGAAGATCGGCGACGAGCGAGACCACATCCTGCGCGACTTCAACGCCAAACTGGATGCCGGTGCCAGCGGCGTAGCTGGCCAACGCGCCTTGGATGTCGGCCATGCGTCGTAACCGTGCAAGCACCTCTGGACAGAGGCCAACTTGGCACTCGCTTGAGAAAATACCGCGGAATTCGGCGTTCTCCCGCAGCAACGCAAGGTGGCGTCCACCGTTCTGGGCATCAGCTTGATGAAATTTCTGGAGCGACGACCGCACGTCAAGCGCAACGCTCACGAGGATGTCGTCCAGCATGCGGATCCCGTGCTGGACAACTTTGCTGGGCTGGAACGGCGCTTCGTACGCGAGGTACTTCAACTGACGATCCCACATATTGGACATGGGCAAGAACAAGGCAATGTTCTGCAGCAGTGGTCGAGGTAACCGCATCGTGCGATCCAACAGCACGTTCAGGCGATGGCGTTCCTGCGACTTGAACGCCGGGACAAGTGTTGCGCGCGACAACACGTAGAGATACGATAAACGCATGAGTTCTGCATACCGTTCTCTTCGCAGGTTTTCTCGCATGAGCCGCAGTTGATTCTACAAGAGCCATGTGAATTAGTACATCAACAATCTTCCCACAGACATTCAAAACGTACCGAAACCGTGATCTTCAAAAACAACTCGATGTGCCCTCTGCGGTGAGCGGTATCCGCCGCTGTCTTGTGTCGGTCGTCCTTCAGGAAGATGTCGGCACCGGCAGTCAACAGTGCCTCAACAGCTTCGGTATGACCACGCTTGGCTGCCAGTAGTAGTGCCGTGCTTCCCTGACGGGTTTGCGTGTTCACATCCGAGCCTGCCTTTATCAGAATCGTCGCAATGTTTGCGTGGCCGCGTTGGGCAGCAAGCATGAGCGCCGTCATGCCTTCATTGTTGGCCGCGTAGGCTAGGGCACCTTTATCGATCAAGAACTGAACAACAGCATCTCGGCCTTCTTGGGCGGCTCGCATGAGCGGAGTCGTGCCTTTCTTGTTCGAATAATTGTGGTCGGCTCCAAACTCGAGTAACAAGTCGACGACCCGCAAGTGGCCAAAATGAGCTGCTGGAATGAGGGCCATGTTCTTGGATTCTTCGTTGGCGCCGTGTTCAAGCAAGAACCGTGTCGCGCCTTCGTGTCCTTTCTGGGCAGCGAGAAGCAGTGCGTACGGACGCTTGTCCTGTGCATCATTCAAAGCGTGAGTCTCTCAATTCCATATTCTTCACGCAGAGCATACGACCACTTACATTCGACTGGTTGACGTCGGCACCTTCATCAACAAGCAGCTGACAGAGCTCGACAAGCTCTTGGCGCACGCTGATCATGAGCAGCGTAAGCCCCGTCTCGTCCTCTGCCTTGACGAGCCGCGCGATCGTCTCTTCGCCCGTGGGCGTCTTCTTGATGAGCTTGAATAATTTCTCCACGAGCACGTGCTTTTGCTCCTTGGCCGAGTGAAAAATCAAGTGCTGGACGTCTTCATAACTCACTTCACTTGGCAAATAGCACTGCGCCGTCGAGATCGAGTCGTTCTGGTGGAGCAACGTGTCACACATGACCATGCCCAACTGCTGCAAGTCTTCGTCGTCCGTGTTCGACTCTTCGGTCGCGACCGTCTCACCGCCGTCGTGATCATTGTCATTGTCATTATCGAGCCCATGGTCGGCCATCATGGCGACACCGACGGCCGCGTCGGCGACCAGCTCGTCATGGTGGCGCGTCGGCACATCTTCATCGACTTCCATCGGTTCGTCCGACACTGGCGCTTGTTCCACATCTTGTTCTGGTCGCACGTGACCATGCACCACGGCCGCGACGGCGCGCGCAATGTCGCGCAGATTCCCGTGGGCTTCGGGGTCGTTCGTTGCGGGTGCCTCGGTCGATGGCTCTGGTACGGAAGGCGGTGGCGCCGTCGTGTACGGCAGCAGCGGCGACGCCATGCGCTGGAGAAACGTCCGGAAAAAGAGCGACGCGCGGTCGCGGTCGCTCAGCGGAAACGGCAGCATTGAGCCGCGCGCGTGGGCAGCGTGCTCGGCTGACGCTTCATCTTGGGTATGACGCTGCTCGTGGGCGTCAGGGTCGTGTGTAGCGTCTTCACGGCGGCGGCGACGCGGCGGCGACTCAGAGTCGAGACGCGCGCGTTTCCGCGGCGGGTTGGGGCGCTCGTCGTCGGCCATAGTGGGCAAATGCGGTATGGATCGATAGAGGAGATCGCGCGCTATCGTCTGGTGCGGCGAGTGGCGCGAGAATCGGTCGGTGGAAGCCCCTACAACGCGTGGAACAGCGGCGATGAGGCGGCGAGAGAGAGGTTTTCGTGGCGCATACAAAGGAGAAGACAGCAGCGCTCCACGTGCGACGAAGAACCCAGAGTAAATATCCATTTATAGAGGTTATTCAGCCACAACCCTGGCTAGATGTAGTTCTCCACAATTACGAAACAAGATGGAGATGCGATTTCACAGTTCAATGACCAACACTCTGTCCGACAATTTTTGATCATTTCAAGGTGTCTTTCATTCTCGTTTACCAAAACAAGGTAGAGTCTGCCATTAGGGCGGCAAAGGCAGGAAACCTCCAAGGGAAACATGCAAGGGAAACTAATGAAGCGTTCGCTCGGATCACGATGCGATTGGTATGGCGCGCGTGGACGTGCGCGGCTATGTGCGCAGCGTCATCGTTAGTCGCAGACTGCCCGTTCCGTCGCGTGTAACAAACAGGTCGGTTGTGTCTATTGTTATGGATCTGGCGTCACAAAGTGCTGGTTCAATGCACAAGCCGCGGCGTCCTTGTGTCGTGGTGCACGCATCCCCTTGCTACACGACTCAAGTTCGACGTGTATCCGCACAAGGAACGTGCGATTGTCGAAGGCAGTGTTGCCCAGGCGATGCATTTTGTCGTGTGGGGTCGATTGCGCCCAACCAGGTGGTTGCACTCTTCCGCGCTTGCTCATCTCTCGTTGCTTCGGGAATCAATGTCGAGCGCCAACTCCGTGATCAGCCATCTCTTCGCAAGCTCTACCGGCACACTGATGATAGGGACGCAGCCGGTCCGTTCAATCCATCTCAAATCCATGGCGTTGATGAACAGAGGACAGCACAGGAGACCATCGGTCCGTACGTACCATCACTGTCTCCGCGAGCCGTTCAGTCTCCACCCGTCAAGTAATCGATTTCTGAGGACATCAAGTAATAGAGCTGGGCAACTTTGGTTGACGTACTCAGTCCCGAAACGCCGTGTGAAACCATCATTCGGTTGCTGCTATAATCGGAGCGCCGGGCCAAATCTCACTACGACTCAGTTCAAGATAAACCACGACCCGCCGCTAGTTGCTCTCGCAGCACCTTCGGCCAGCGCTTTCGGGTGGTGCGACGTGGATGCCCAAGTCTTGCCATGGCCGCCGTCCCGCCAGCAAAAGCCGAGAACCACATGACCGCCATGACCTCTCCGACTGCCGTCACAAGCACGCCAGCACAAGCAATAGAAGCTAATCCAGATGATGCGTCACCGCCCCTCCAGCGAACGCCATCTCCTTTACCATCACAGTTGCCGCGCAAACGCGCCTCTGCACGACTTAGCATGCGCGAGACAATGCGTGCGCGATCTAGCTCCATCGAGTTTCTGATAAACGAAGTGCGCAGCGCATTCGACCCGAACTCGCGCGCGATCCACGTCTGGCACCAGCTCCTGCTTGCCGCGCTCATATACGAGATTGTGATGCTTCCGTTCATCGCGACCTTCCGACCGCACGACAAGCAGTGGCTGGTCCCCGAGTTTATCGGCATCTACGTTTGCGAGTTGCTTTTCTGTGTGGACATCTACGTCGAGCTCAACATGGGTTACTATGAAGACGGGAACGTGATGATGGATGCATCCAAGTCGCGCGCGAAGTATTTGAAGTCACCGCGCTTTCTCCTCGACACCATGGCTTTGTCTCCATTATCGTTGCTGTATCCGGTGGTGGAAAACCAGGTGGGGTTTGCTCCGGTCTTCTTGGAGTTTCACAAGTGTGTACGACTGTGGCGGTTGCCGAAGTATGTCACCATGCTGGACGACATCTACGCGCGGTTCTTCGTGGTGCTCAAGATGTTCAAAGTACTTTTGGTGACTCTTCTTCTCTCTCACAATGTGGCGTGCTTCCGATTTCTCTTTAGCTACAACGACGACCACGACGACCGCTGGCTTCCAGATGAGCCCAAGAGCACAGAAGAACTGCGCCAGCATTCTCCGTACCTGATGTCCTTGTTTTGGGCTTTCGGCCTGCTTACTGGTCTCTTTGAAGGCGAGCTGCCCTCGACGATTTTCGAGTTTCTCTTCACAATCTTTGTCGGTCTGTGCGGGTTCTCGCTCTTCACATACGTTTGTGCGACATTCTTCATGATATCCAAGTGTGAGAGCGGTCATCTCGCGACGTCGGAGGCTCGAATAAACCAGCTCAAGCATTTGCTCCGTTTCCATCGCGTGTCGGATACGCTGCAAGCGCAAGCGGTGGAGTACTTGAAGCAGTATTATACACAGAGCGAATCGAATGATCGAGAAGCGGTGAAGCTGCTGTGTCCTTCGATCGTGAAGGACATCCAAGTCGAGCTGCTCAAGGATATGATCGCAAGCATACCGTTCTTCAAGGATACCAACCGTCAATTCATCATCGCTGTGACTAGTTTGCTGGAGCTGATCTCGCTACCTGCAAATATCATTGTGTTCAATGCTGGAGACGAAGGTGATGCGATGTACGTCGTCAACTCAGGTGTGCTGCAAGTGCTGGTGAAAGGAATCAAGATCCGTGAAGTGCGCAAAGGTGCATTCTTTGGCGAAATGGCATTGTTCTTGAAGCGGCCTCGATACGCAACAATTGTGACCTCGACGTATTGCACCCTCTACAAGCTTGTTCGGTTCCACATCGAACGCCTCTTTGAAGGATACCCTGAGTACTCGATAATAGTTCCAAAGCGAGTGGAGGAAATGGCCCGAGCTCTCTTCGGCCGACTCTCAGGAGAAGCGATGATCATACCAGAACAACACTTGGTGAGCGAAGGCACAGAGGGCAAGAAAGCCGAGGGAAAGAAGCTTTTTGCAAACCTTATTCGCAAGCATGTGAAAAAGGACAAGAACAAAGTTGCGCCGGTGGCTGGGACCGCTGATGTGGTCAAACTGGACGACACAACAGTGTCTGTGTCCCCATCTCCGATGCTGCTATTGGCAGCGCAAGCACTTCGGAAGCAACCGCCAAGTAGAGGTCAACACGAGAGCAAGGAGCAGGGTGACGTGGGACTGAAGACGTTTGCTGAAATCGGAAAGCTCCTGAGCAAGACAGACGTCTCTACAATCACCCGTGCTCCATCGCCTCCAGACCAACGTATTAGCACCGCGAAAATTTCGACGGTTATCAATGATCTCTACAGCCATGTTGGATGGAGTGCGTCTCGCATGAAGCGACGATACTGGTGGTCAAAACTCCTGATGACAACTGCGATTGACAACGACACAATGCGGCGCATGTGGTGGCTCGCAACACTTCAAGCCGTTCTTCTCTACAACTGGTTTCTTATCCCACTTCAAATCGCCTTCTTGGGACTTCGACAGAACACGTGGTATATCCTCACACTCAACATCGTCACAGACTTGATCCTGTGGGTCGATGTGTACGGCAACTTGAACTTGTCGTACATTGAGGACTCGGAGAAGATCTGGGATACAACGCGGACAGCAACTCGGTACTCCAAGAACTGGCTTGTTGCGGACCTCGTCTGCGTCTTTCCGTACTGGTTCTTCGCGCAGTCGACCCACCACGCCATTCCTCGAATTCCACGGCTGTTACGCGTTTTTCGACTGGGAGGACACTTGCACGAAGTCGATGAGTTTATCAAACTCAGCAGCAAGCAACGTTTGCTCCTTTTCGGTGTCCTCCTGATCGAGCTGTACCACGTTGTGGCCTGTCTGCACTTCAGTGTGACCTACCTAGAAGGATTTAGCCATCATCACGACGCGTGGATTCCGTCCGACGACGTGTATCTGGCTCAAGTGAACGCGACGCACTACATCGACAAAGTCGGTGATATGCTTCGGTATGATGATCCGTCGGTGGTCAAGATCGGCCTCGTGCAGTACTTTCGATCACTATATTATGCTGCCAATGTTCTGACAGCTTTGGGTCTCACCATCGAGCCAGACAGTGATGTCCAGTACGGGATCGCGCTTCTGTTCATGTTGAGTGGGTTCTTTATCACGGCGATTGTGGTTGACAATGTCCAGAAGCGTTTCACGGCTTCAGCGTTCGAGCAGAAGGAGTTCTTCGCGACTCGGTCTCAGATCCAATTGTTCCTTCGACGACAGAACGCGCCGCTGGTTATCCACAAGCGCGTGAATGCGTTTCTCGATTATTGGTGGTCGTCACATCGAGGTGCAATCATCAACGAGTTGCTTGATGAGTTGCCGGAGACGATCAAGCAAGAGATATTGCAGAGCATTTGTCAGCCTGTTTTACAGACGCTAGCGCTTTTGAACGGAGTTCGCCCAGTGTTATCCGATCTGGAGCGTGTGTTCCTGGACAATGCGCGATTTATCCTGTATGGCCAAGGGGAGACGATCTACAGACAAGGAGATTTCGCGAACGGCCTGTTCTTCTTGTTGTCGGGCGAGATTCGTGTCGAGGTGAATGGCACAGCACCTCGATCGATTCATCAAGGAGGTTTCTTCGGGACTGCTGCTTTGAATTTTGACGGTAATGCTGTCAGCTATGTCGAGCGAGCGACAGCAATGAGCGGCACGATGGTTTTGTTTGTTTCAAGGCAGCAAATTCAAGCTATGGTTTGTACATACGCGTCGCTTGTCGACTCACTCCTGGTACTGGACAAGCGACTTATGGATCCGAAGCTCGCAAAGGCATCGCAGTTCCAGTTCACTGATGGCGGCTCGAATGAGATACGTCATGGACGAATTGCGGGAGCATGGATAGCTCTGATGGAACGAGTTTTCGATCCCGACTCGTGGCAGATACTCGCTTGGGAGACGTGGCTCTTCTTCATCATGACAGCAGAGTGGATTCTCATCATGTACCACATCGGCTTTGGCGTATCAGAGAACCAATCGACAATGACGGATGCCGTGCTGATGCTGATCGAGCTCCAGTTCCTCGTCGACATGTACATCCGCAGTCATCTCGGATACTACGAGTTCGGAAACAAAGTGATGATGCCAAAGCAGATTCGCAAGAGATACGTTCGATCCCGTGAATTCGTCGTCGACTTTCTTGCAATCTTGCCGTTGTTCATGGTGAACTGGGGATTGCAATCAACTTCCCGTCACGAGCTCCTCAACTTCAACAAGCTCTTGCGATTGTCCAAGGTCCCGATGCAGTTCACGGCTCTGGAGAACAAGTACATCAAACGTACGCTCGAGCTCCGGCTCTTCAAGCTTGTCTACTACACATTTCTGCTGTCGCATTTGTTTGGCTGCGTCTGGTTTGACTTCGCGACGAACGCTTCGGGTTTTCACTCCGTCAGTCAAGCAGCCCAGGATGGACACGGAGGTACGGGAACGGGCCGGTTTGGGTCGTCGCCGTGGATGCCACCAGCGGTGCTCGAACATGCGAGCGCAAGTCTGCAGTATTTTGCGTCCCTCTTTTGGTCGTTCGCTCTCATGTCGGCGTCAAGTCCAGCTGAACTTCCGAAGACGGTCGCCCAGAGTGTGTGCAGCATTGCCACGATGACATTCGGCTTTTTCCTCTTTGCATATGTGATCGGGAACTTTTCAGACACGATCGAGCTGATGGACGCCGAGAATCGCGAGTTCTACTCCAATTTGAACTCTTTGCGACATTTGATCTCGCACTTCAAGCTCCCCACGCCAATTGCGGAGAAGTTCAAGAACTACTTCTTCTTCAAACGCTTTCACTCGATTACGCAAGAGCACATTCTTGAGCGATGTCTTCCTCCGTCTCTATTGACGGACATCCGCATGGTGCACTTGCAACCGATGATCGCAAAGGTGTCGTTTTTGTCGGGTATGGAAGCAAGTGTGACGCGAATGTTGGTAGCTCAGTTCAATCAAGAGTTGGTGGTGAAAGACGAATTTGTCTACACGTTTGGCGAAGAAGGCAGCGACATGTATTTCGTGTTCACTGGAGTGCTCTTTACCCTCTTGCCTCCAGATGAGTATGCTCGTGAATCCTCTATGGTTGAGCGAAAGGTGGCTTTGTTTGGTATGAAACTTGGCACTGAAAACGATGACGCGCAGTCCAACGGAACGGCACCGAGATTCCTACCCGGCGCACCGACTTTGACATCAATGCCAACAATGAAGAGGGCGCCGCCGCTGACCAAGTTGAACGAGATTGGTGCTGGGAACTACTTTGGAGAAAACGCACTCTTCTTCAACAGCGTGCGGACATCATTTGTTCAAGCGACCACGTCTTGTGTGCTCTACAGCCTTTCGCGCAATTCGTTGGAGCTGGTGTTTGACCGGTACCCGCTTTGGAAAGAAAAGGTGCTGCGGATCGTAACAATTAATCAGGAGCAGCAGCGGCTCAATCGACTTGCGTTTGAGGAAGAGAAAAGCGCGGCACTCACCAGTCTCGTCGCCCAAGCCGACCAACTCAGTTCGAGAGCGGAACGGAATCGGCAAAGAACGCTTGTGCCAATGAAATCCTATTCCGGATTACGAAAAGCAAGTCGAACCGCATCCGCTCTGATGCTCGACGGGTTGGAAAAGTTCAATGATGCGCGGCGCGTACCATCGTGGCTCCTTGGGGCGCTACAAGGCACCACTGCGCAAAGTCGTTACCATTTGACGTGGCTCAAGGTGATCAGTGTGGCAACTATCTACGCTTCCGTCCTCGTGCCATACCAGATCTCGTTCGACTCACTCAAACGGGAAGGATGGATCCCCGCGATATGCGTTGATTTGGAGGTTGTGTGCGAGTTCCTCTATCTGTTCGATATCTGGTTCAACTGGCATCTGAAAGGCAGCCACGATTCAATGGAGCTCTACGAACAAGACCACCGACGCGCTTACATCAAGGAGCGCCTCATCTGGGACCTACTCGCCGCCTTTCCTCTCGACTATTTGCTATATCGATTGCCCCACAGCCCGTGGTATCGCATCAATCGCTGTGTCAAGATGGTTAACCTCGTCCATTACATGCAAGAGATCAACCGCCGAAGCATCTCGAACGAGATGAAGCGACTCCGCACCGCGTGCGTGATGTACATTCTTCTGATGTACTGGAGTGCGTGCTCGTACTTTGTTGTGGCGATCTACGACCGCTATGGCTCGGAGTGGAATGCGTGGTTGCCATCGGTTGATCTTCAAGGCACAGACGAAGCGAACCCAAGTACGAATCAACTCACACTACGATTGATGCGTGGACTGTTCTATGCCACAACAGCGTTTGTGAAAAAAGGCAAGACTTTCATTCCCGACTCGACATCGCACTTCGTGTTCACGATTGTCACGTGCTTCTTCGGGCTCCTGGTGATGGCGTTTATGATTGGTGAGATTGCCAGTTTGTTCATTTCGTACATCGGGAACGAGGTCGAGTACCGAAAGAACCACATCGCGATCGAGCTCTATCTCGACCGCTGGAAGATTCATGGAGAGCTGAAGACCCGTACGCAGGCGTTCTTATCGTCGTTATGGTCGTCGCATCGAGGTGTCGACTACGAGTCACTACTTGAAGAAGTGCCGACGAGTATCCGCAAGGAATCTGTGCTCAACATTGCCCACTATCCCTTGAAGAGTTTTACCGACACGGTGTTCCGACCGATTAGCCGAAGCAGCGTCAGTGAAGCTCAACAAACCGTCAACTTGGACATTCTGACGCAAGGACTCGCGCAACGTCTCAAGTTTGAGGGATATCCACGCGACGAGCGCGTGATTGTCGAAGGCAGCATTTCCAAAGCGATGTACTTTGTTGTGCGTGGATATTTGCGGTCTGCCAGTCGTGCGTACCCGAGTGTGCTCGGGCAGCTATCGTACGTGAAAGGAGACTACTTTGGCGAGGGAGGACTGCTTGGGTACTCGGTGAGTGCTTTCACAGTCAGCACAATGCGGGCGTGTGACTTGCTGTCGCTGAGCGCCGAGGCTCTCCTTGACGTGCTGCATGACCATCCAACGTACAGCATTGCACTCAAGCTCGCTGACACGGCCGCATGCAGAATAAAGCCAATGCCCCTTGCCGCAAATGCTCGCACGATGGACTTGCGGTGGGGACAGATGCTGATTGACGTGGTGAATGAAGAGCGAGAACTATGTGATCAGCCAACGACTGACCCCACAGTTCGACGTCGCATGAAGAAGATGCGTCCCGCACTCGATCGGCTCTTTGTCACCCGTTCGTCGGACGAGTGCTTTACGTCGTTCCGTTCATTCTTGCAGATCATTGTCCCCAATGGATTCGTCCACTTGCATGGTGCACCGCGAATCCTGAACAAGCAGTCGTCGTTGAACAAGTCATTACTTCACAGCGATTCACGAAAGTCCGTGATGCAAGACGATTCCAAACCATTGATTCCGAAGGATTCGAGCGCGGGGAGATCTGCTGTAGCAGATCCTGCCACGCTCTCGGTTGCACAACCAGTTGAGTCTTCGCAGATCACACCACCGGCATTGACTGACTCTGGTCCACTGGGATCGGATATCATTAGTGCTAGAATGTCCACTCCCACTACCACATCCGAGCGACGGTTGAGCTCCATCAGCAACGGCCTTCGTGTCAAGTCCGTTGATGAAAACAAGGAGTATCACGCAGACGAGGATATCAATGAGCTTGTCAACCGCACAGACGACGCCACCGAGCGAGCGCACTCGCCACCACAGGGAGACCATGACGAAGAGAAGAATGAGGGCACGGTGGAGAAGGCGCGGCGGAATACTGTCGACCACGCCGCGCCGATGTTATCCCCGCGATCGGCTCCGTCGTCGCGCTCAGGTCGATCACCTTCGCCTGGAAATCTTCATGTCCATCGCCGCTCAGTCATCTAATGTGGGTCAAGCCGAGTTGCTCGACCAGTTTGGCGTGCACACTTCGCGGCGTGGAAAACGATCCTACTTGGAACCCCCGGATGGAGTGAAACGCTGTTCGGCATGAAGCTCACACTCCGACGCGCTTTTCGACCGCTCGCGCGAACAACACACGTGTTTTGGAATATTGTGTGTTGCATTGTGTTCCACAATCTATGGACCACTCGCAATGACAAGAAGCACCGTTCCGTAGACGCTCCTCCAGTGTCCGTGTCGGTTGACCAAACTATACGACTCGTTCAAGCCCACCTCAAGGCACTCGCCCGTTTGCGTCTTGAACGCGACGACGACGACGACTTTCTCAACGAACTCTCGTCCATCACGTCTGCTCTCCAACTTCCTTCGTCGGGCTGACTGTGTGGCTCTTCGACTCTGCACGTACTTGTATATTAGTTAGCCTGCAGTAGTAGAGTAGCAGAAGAGAAGTCCGACCAAATGGAAATCAGTTGAACCCCCCTCTAATGTGGGTCAAATGCCTCCTTTAGAAATGGATACCTCACTATAGAAATGGGTGCATTGATATTTCCCGTCCAAAGGTCGAGCGGACTTAGCAAGTGCCCTCGAAAAGCCGCGATGGAGCGCGCGCTCGATCTGTCGCGCCAGGGCCTGGCGTCGCTCGCCCAGGTCCCTCGTGACGTCGTGCGCCAGGCCGAGCGAGACGCCGAGCCGTATGCTCTCAGCCTTGCGCAGAACCGCCTCGTGGAACTCCGCGACATTCACGTGTTTGGTCACGTCGTACAGGTGAGACCTTTGATGCCAAGATGTGAAGCAACGACTAACACTCTGCTGTGTACTCAGTTGGATCTCTCGGGCAACCAACTCCAGTCTCTGGATGGTATTGACGCACTCGTGCAGCTCGAGAGTCTGAATGCTGCGCGCAACAGCCTCACGTCGCTCGATGCACTTGCGTCGCTCTCGCGCCTCCGCGTCGTCAACGTCGCGGCCAACAAACTCGCGCAACTCGACGCAGTACGGTCGCTCAAGACGCTTGTCGCTGTCGATGCGTCGTACAATTGCGTCACCAAGTGGCCCCAGTTCTGTCAGCTCGCCATACTCGAGGTATGTAGAAGCATTGTCAGTTGATTTGCTTGGGATCTGAGACGTAGTCTTTCGCGAACAGTCGATCGATCTATCGAGCAACCAACTCGAGGCTTTTCCCGTGAGTGTCGCGGCGCGATTGTTCCCGCCGAGTCTTCGACGACTCTCGCTGGTCAAGAACCAGATCCAAGAGGTGTGGCTATCGATTGTTTGAAAGTCGCTCCAACACTGACGCTTTGTCGTATTAGCTCTGTGGAGTCGCGGCACTCGGCATGTTTCTCCAGAACGTTGAGACGATCAAAGTCGACGGCAATCCCGCGACACAGCGCGTACTTCGCGATGGCGGGTGTCTCGACTTTTTGTGGGTGAATCTCTTTGCCAGCGTTGCGTTCGCCAAAGGTGCTGGCGTGCGCCGTGACGACTTCGTCGTGCCGCTCGAGGTCGTCGAAGCCGTTGAAGACGCGGTCGAACGAGGCGACGAACCGACGTTGCATCAGTTTCTCCTCACTGGCACAGTTGCAGAGCCGCCACCGTCATTAGAGCAGTATCGCCCGCAGTTTTCAACGCCCACCCGTGAAACGCCGCCTCCGATCGCACCAGCCGATCGCAGAGGGTATGGTGAGGTGCCACAGCAGCTCATCTCAAAGCCAGCAGCTCCATCTCTGTTGGGTGTTTCAGATGGGCTCTCAAAAGAGAGCAAAATGGAAATGTGGAAGCGGATGATGGACGAACGCAAGGCCCAAGATGAGCGAGACCGGGCTCCCGTACTTGTGCGAGACGCATTGCCCACAGTTCTGACACCGCCACCTCCGGCGCCAATCCCAATCCCAACGCTCAAACCAGAACGGAATGTACGTACACCAGACACAGCACCACGTCGAGAGACCGCGGCTTCCTCGATTTCGGTTCCGTCGCCGTCGATCGACGGGCTTGGGTCCCAACTCAAGACGCTCAGCGACCAGCTTACAGGGATGCGCAAGTACATAAATGTCTGGATCAAGCGCGAGCAGCTCACGCGGGACGCCGCCGCGAAACGGATTCAAAAGTTCCTAGGACGCTGCCAGTGGCGGCGACACCTTGGCGTCCTTGTCGCTCAAAGCCGTGCGCGGCGACGGCTCGAGTACGGCGTCGTTCCGTGTTCCTCTACGCGCATGGCGTTTGTTGCTCCGAACCAGAGACATCTCCACATTTATTCGACAGTGATCCAACGGCACATTCGCGGTTGGCTCACGCGGTTCCGTGTGAGTCGATGGATGTACTACAGCGACGCCGCACTGCGCATCCAGCGCACGTGGCGACGACGACGTAGCGAGTGGCTCGCAATGAAGCGAGAACTCGGTCTGACGACTCGGTCCCCCAAAACAACTTTGGCTTCGCTAATGCACGCAATGACAACATTAGCGCGCGACGTTCGGCAGCTCCAGCGCGTGTTTGTTGTTCAAGAGCATGTGCTTGCGCACCAATGGCGCGAACTCGCGACCTACAAGCGGTATGTGGAGAAGGCGTGGACACCAGCGGTTGTGAGAATCCAGGTGCGTCGTGAGGACCTTCTGCGGAAATTACATGAACTAACTCTCCGATGGGCGTGTTGCAGAGTCTGTGGCGAGGCTATGTGCTCCGGTGCCAACTCGGGGTGCCACGACACCACGTCACCATGCCAAGAACCAAACCTTCGCGCGAAGATGAAATCGGCGCACTGCGCCAAGAACTGGACGCGCTCAAGCGCGTGGTGCAGCAACTGCTCGAGAAACAATAGACCCAGTCTTGCGGTTTGTCAATCCGTAATTCTCATAGATTGTATCAACCGACATGACCCCTGAGCGGCGTAATCTCCAGCACGCCTTTCTCTAGTGGCTTGTTCTTGACAATGACGTTTGGCCCGTAGATACCTCTCGGGAGCCTCGTGAGCGGGTATACGATCGTATGCGGTCGCAAGAACGTGCCCGGATCGGTCACGGTCGAGCACCCAAGCTGCGCATAGTCGCCCAAGACGACCCCGAGCTTTTTGCGGCCGGTATCATAGCGCGTACCGCCTACATCGACCTGCAGATCGCTTGTGGACATGAGACTGAGGTTCGCAGTTGTGACTTGGTTGCCAAAATGGCTCTTGTATCCGCAGATCGAGTCGCCACAGTACCCAGGATGACAGAGCTCGGCATGATCCATGATCACGGCATTCTTGAGCTCGCCACGGAGCACAACGTGGCGCCCAATGATGACGTCGCCGCGAATGTACGCCCCGCTGCGCACGGTCGTGTGGTCGCCCAAGACGCAAGGGCCTTTGATCACCGCATTCGACTCAATGCGAACGTGTCGACCAATTAAGATCGAACCTTCCGACACGTCCAACACGCCTCCCAACACGAGCGCGCCTGGGAGCACGACAATGTGCTTCTTCGGCGGCTTCTGGGCCGCGTCGTCGAACCTTGAGCTCCGGCCGTACGAATAGCGCCTAGCCGTCGGTGACATAGCCCGTGGCGAGCCAGTTGCGCCATACTTTGGGGCGTTCGGGTCGAGATTGATGATCTTGTCGGGCGCAAACGTGCGCGGGTCAACGCCGGGAAACAGCGCAATCTCGGCGCTGTTCGCCGGATCAATGCAGAGGGGGAGGCGCCAGCGACTGGAGGTTTCTTCCTCGTCGTCGTCGTCATCGTCCGAGTCGCGCTTGCCGTCGGTCTTGAGGATCGTGACGCCTGCGCTCGCCGTCGCCCACGCGCGCTCGCGAAAGAATCCTTCTAAATACGGACGGATCGCGCTGACGACCGCGACGACGTTGGTGCAATGGTCAAAGACACCGCGGTGCTCAAAGTCTCGAATGTGCTCTGGCGCAACGTACGCATCGACGCGGAGCTCGAGCGGGACGTCGTTAGGCGCGAGGTGCTCAAGCTCCACGACCGGTTTCTTCGCTTCGATAGTGCCTACGTGAAACCGTGGCGCCGTCTTGATCTCGTTCTTCGCTGGCTTCTTATCTGGCCATTGCAGCACCAGCGCAAGTGCGAGCGTCGTGACCACAGACGTCGCGACGCAGCTCAGCACGAGCGCGGACCACGGGAGGTCGTGCGGTGCGCGCATATTGGCGAAACGATCAGATCGTGCGTCTTCAACGAGATCGACTTGCTTTGAATACTGGCCGGCGGCGATTCAACAATTCAATGAATTGAGCCAGTCGAACGCAGCAAAACAAGGTGAGACCAAAACGAAGAGCTCTGTTCATTTCGCCAAGCATGACAAGACAGTCAACCAGTCGCACGGCCCACGGAGAAGGTCGCGGAGCTTGTAGCGACTG
>JAADWR010000144.1:0-15517 GCA_023336345.1 Pythium inflatum | reverse complement strand
TCATCCAGGAGCACATTTCTGGATTTCAGATCTCGGTGGAGCACTTGAGGCACCAACGAGTGAAGATACACGAGGGCGTTTGCAACGTCGATGGCAATCATGACTTTTGCATCGCGCCACGACAGTTGCTTGCCTTCGTTCGTCTCGAGGAGCCGCGCCAAGTCGCCCATTGGCATATACTCGGAAATCATACTGAGCTCCGACAACAACCGCCACGAGAGACCGATAAAGCCGACAATATTGGGATGCTCGAGCATTGCTGCCAGTCGAATTTCGTGCGTAAACGCCTCGAGCGTCCCGACGTCCACGTCCTTTGTCTCCTGCGCACGCACACGCTTGACCGCCACGACTTTTCCATCGTGTTGCGCGCGCCACACTTCCCCGTTGGCCCCATGAGCGATGACTTCATAGAAATGGAGGCGCGAGTGCGCAATGCGCTTCATCATGAGCGCTTGGTCGGCGCAAAACGCGGCAAGCAAGTTCGAATTTTTGCGATAGCTTTCGTTCAACACTTCGACATCACTGCCCGACAGGTTGCCACTCCCACCATTACTGGATCCGCCATTGTGCTGAGCCGCAGGGGCAGAATGCGGAGTCGCTGGGACGCCGGTGTACCGAGCCGACGCGTCCTTGGCCGATCGCGCTTTCCGGAGCAGAAGGAACAAGGCAACGCACAAGACGACCGCGACGCCGAGCGCCACGGCCAGCACAATGGCGACTGTGTTTGACGAGGATTCTTGCGACTGCTCAGTGCTCTGATGCTGGGTCGTTGCTGCAGGAGCTGACGGGTTGGACCCCGTGAGTTCCTTGATCCAGAGCTTGAGAGCAAATTGCTGCGCTGGGATGCACCAGTCTTTCCCGGCGGCTGCGACGGCGTCGTCGAGCTTGCGGCACGGCACGACGAAACTCGGTCGCGATGGGCAGTTGCCGCCTTTGAGCTGGAGCGTAGCATACTGGAGGATCACGGCCATGTCCTTTCCGCTGCTCGGTTGCAAGTGCAAAGCGACGGGATCAAATGTCTGGTCGAGCTGTCCTTCTTGGGCCCAGCTCGCGAACGTGTACGGCGACAGCGTCGTCAAGCTTGCTTTGCTGATGCCGCACATTGTCGCGCTCTCAATCGCGTCCGTACTGCACTCGGGCAGGCGGTAGACGACTTGGTTGCAGTTGTACAGCTTGCACGATGGGTCCGCGAGCGTGACGACGCTCTGGGTCAAAAAGATCTCGTTCATCGTGCGATCACACGGCACGTAAACCTGGACGTACTTGTTGTCGGCGGCGCGGATGAGCCCAGCGTCCCAAAGCACCGCGCGCTGGAGCGGCGCCGAGAGATTCGCCCACGCGAGGCCATTGAGTCGACTCGTAAGATGGTCCGGAAACACGGAGGGCGCAGTCGGCGCCGAGATGTCACCAAGGGGATAGAGCTGGCTCGGTACATCGACGCTGCTCGATCCAGAGACCGCGAGCGCGAACGCAACGGCCACGAGCCTCGAACGCGGCGCCACGCCCATGGCAGCAGAGGACCACAAGTGAGAGGTCTCACCTCATAAGGTCAGTACTGGCTATATATCGAATTCAAGAGGTCGCTAGACCCTAGAACGTGACATGTCGCATTGAGAAGCCGGATACATTATGCGTTCTGAGAGGCAGATGGTCAGCGACTTTCCCATGCCACAGAATCGAAAGGGAACTCGCTGGGTGCAACGCCACGACACCTTCGGCCCAAGCGACACTCTCCACCTTGGGCGGACAGCTTGGCGACGTCATTGGGCAAAACCCCGACTGCAGAGCTCTTGATTGGCCAGCGCCTCGCCATCCGTCTCGTCTCCGCAATTACCAATGGGGAAAACGGAAAATCATCAGGCATCGCGCATTTTCCAACTCACGGTCTCTCGTACAGCGTCGACTCGACCGCCATGCGCGCGCTGTCGCTCGCCAATGACTTTCACTGGGACGGCACGACGTCGGACCTCGCGCAGCAGTATTACCGGCGCTTCCTCGCCAACGCCACGGCGCCACAACTCGTGCTCTCGTCCTCGACGCTTCCGGACGCGATCCAGAAACGCCTCGATGCCGTGAACGCCACGTTCTCCCAACTTCCTGGGCTCTTGCAGCGCGCGCTCGTGTGGGACTCGGGCTTTGCGGTCGGTCCAGAGAACCAACTCGTTGGGATCCAGACATTGAAGGGCGTGTCGATGGCCGAGATCGCTGTGCCCAAGACTGACTACCTGAACGTTGCTGGATGTACCTCGCAAAACTGCACGCAGTCGGACGGCGCGGCGTGGGTCAAGTCGCTCAACTGCAACGGTCTCCAGGTCTTTAAAGTCGCCAAGTGTCTCGTCGACGACTTTGACGACTCGTCCAAAGTGCACTTGTCGATGTGGGCGACCGGCGGCGTCGACACGATGGTCCCCGACATGCGCGTCGTCAAGCACGAGTGGAACGAGTCGACGACGTTTTACACAGTTGCGGCGATCCACACCGACTCGCTCACGAACGAACCGCCGTATTTCCAGTGCGCGTCCGAGAATGCCGACCGCTTTGCGCCGCACGTCGGGTCGATTGTGATCCCGTGCTATCCCCACGAAAAAGTCACCGACGCGGTCAAGGCGACGATGCAGCCGCCGGCACAAGGCGCATTCGTGACGTCGTGGCTTGCTCAGTACGGAAAGAGCGCTGGCAAATCTGACGGCGGCTCGAATGCACCAACGCCCACCGCCAACAACAACACCGAAAGCACCAAGAGCGGATTCAATATGCTCTACGTGCTCATACCAATTCTCGTGATCATCGTCATCCTCGCGATCATTGCTTTTCGGTTGTACCTCCGACGCGTGCGCGAGCGAGCGCGGGACGAAGCGATCGACGGCGGGGATTCGGTGAGCTTTGTGCCACTGGCGCCATCGCCTGTCAAGCCAGCAACACACCGCGCGAGCACGGAAACTGGCGCATCGTCGAGCAATTTGTACAGGCCGTCGTCGGCGGATGGCGGCCAGTCGACCATATCGGCAGGGTACAAGCCGAGTCTCCACTCGGCCGATGAGTACGACAGCAGCGGCTCCAACTCGGTCATGAAAATCTTACTAGGGGATCCCAACTTGGTCAGCAAGCAGATTGCGTACGACAAGATCCACTACGACGATCTCATTTCGAAAGGCGCGTTTGGCGAAGTCTGGGTCGGGTACTACGACCGCCGCGTCGTCGCGCTCAAGCGGCTTCTCCAGAACAAGCAGCAGTCGTTTGAAGACGTCGAGATGTTTGCGCAAGAAATTCAGCTCTGTGCGACCTTGGAACATCCCAACATTGTGCAGTTTTTGGGCGTTGCGTGGAACAGCTTGGAGAACCTCGTGATGGTCATGGAGTACTTGCCACGTGGCGACCTCGCCTATGTGCTGCGCACAAGTGGCCACGAACTCTCGTGGGATAACCAGAAACTCTCGATGGCGCACGGCCTCGCGAGTGCGCTCGCGTACATGCACATCCAGTCGCCCGTGCTCATCCACCGCGACCTCAAGTCACGGAACGTGCTCCTGAGCGACGAGTTTGTGCCCAAGTTGATCGATTTCGGTGTGAGTCGGCGCATCCAGGACAAGACAATGACCGCAGGTGTCGGGACGCCGTTCTGGACCGCTCCGGAGATCCTAGAAGGCACGCGGTACACGGAAAAGTCGGACATTTACTCGCTCGGTGTGCTGATGACGGAACTGGATACATGCCAACTCCCGTATTATGATGCCATTGGGGAAGACGGCGTGAAGCTCAAGCATTTCCAGATTCTGAACCTCATCCTGGCGGGCTCGTTGCGACCAACGCTGTCTGACAGTGCACCGTTTGCGATCCGCAAGATTGTTGGACGTTGCCTTCAGCAGGACCCAGAGGAGCGACCGACAGCGCTCGAAGTTGTCCGGATGCTGCGCATCCTCGTTGGATAGATGGAGAAATGGATTGCTACGTTTTGTGACCCACTGCACACTGTTCTCTTTCGGGTTCATGGGAAATCATAACACTCCTCTTGATCAGAAGGGCGATACCAGACCATGTGACGCATGATCGAACCGCGCGCGAGTTCCATTGGCGATCAAGAGCGTGCTGAAGTCTCTGGGACACTGAGCGAGTCATGTTGGAAGAGAGCAAGCTATGGGAAGCTGTGGGATTCGAGGCGAAAAGAAGGCCAGCGGTGTTACACCGCACGCACCGTGCGTTTCTAGTCCACGATCACGCGGGCTCATTAGTCCATGTCTGTGGAGAGAGGCTATGAAACGCCTCGCAAAGTCTCCCCAGACATTCCAGAGACTACGATTCCGTTGGATTATGCATGAGAAGGGTCTACACCCTGTGTTGATCCATCTCAAATAATGGCTGCTCGAAGTATTCTGCAGCCAGTACGCACGGGACTCTGTCCAGTTTTCGTGTGGGAAGAGCGCAAGAGGTTTTGACTGGTCAACAAAGATTGTTCAGAGAGATATCGCCACCCGCAAAAGCTCAGTATCGGTGTTTAGACACGGTGCGTGGCAGTTGGATATCAAGGGAGCTTCTACTATTTGTCGATGCTTGAACGCGCAAACCGTGAATCGACAACCGTTATCACCGAGACATCGAACCTGGACATGAGAAGCTCTGGCCTCGGCGGCGACAGCGAACAGCGACCGGTGGAAGCGACATTCGAAGGTTACGCACGTCTTCGGATCTCAACGGCCACTACTGGACTTCAACTGATGTCCTTCCAGTACGTCGGGCCTCGGTCTGGACAGAACGTAGGAGGGTGCTGCACCATAGAAGTGGCCACGCTCTCGACCCTCTCGCACCAGCCACGCCGAAGGCTGCGTCACTGTTTGCCATTCTTCATTCCTTTCACTGAGGAGCCGACCACGTAAAACATCTCATGAGTGCATCGACGCTGCTGGATCCAAGTTTCCACTGGGACGGCATGACGTCCGATCTCGCGCAGCAGTTCTACCGCCGCTTCCAAGCCAACGACGTCGCGGGTCCGCTCCAACTATCCTCTTCCACCCTTCCGGACGCGATCCAGAAACGCCTCGATGGCGTGGACGTGACGTTCTCCCAGCTCCCAGGACTCATACAACGCGCGATCGTGTGGGACTCAGGCTTCGCCATCAGTCCAGACAACCAACTCATCGGCATCCAGACGCTCAATGGTGTCTCCATGGCCGAGATTGCCGTGTCCAAGGCCGACTACGAGACCGTCGCTGGCTGCAGTTCGCAGCCGTGCACGCAACCCGACGGCGCGACGTGGTACAAATCTCTTTATTGCAACGGCACGCAAATGGGCTGGGTCGCACGGTGTCTCGCAGCTCCTTTTACCACGTCCGACGTGCACTTGTCCATGTGGGCGACCGGCGGCGTCGACACGGCGATCCCCGAGCTCCGGATTATCCAGCACGTTTGGAGCGACTCGGAGGCCGACTACATTGTCTCAGCGATTCACACGGCATCGATGACCGATGAAGCGCCGTATTCCCAGTGTGGTGTGGACAAGACGGACCGCTCGCCACACGTTGGTGCGTTGGTGATCCCGTGTTACGCGCCGCAAAAGATCAGCAGCAGTGTCAAAGCCAAGATGAAGGACCCGGCACCGGGGCTGCTCGTCACAGCGTGGCTTCGTGGCTACGCAATCGATGCGAACAAGCGCCTCGACAGTACGATCTACGCGAGTGGAAGCAAGGGGAGCGAGCGATACTACGCGAACGCGACAGCATCGCCGTCGTCAGAGTTGCCGTCCTCATCGACATCAACGTCCACATCGCACGAATCCATCAAACCCTGGCTCGTCCTCAGTATTGTGGGCCTTGTCATCCTCGGTCTCGGTGCCGCGCTGCTGTGGTGGTGTCGACGGCGCGAGCGGAACGACGAACTTGAGGGCGTCGAGTCCACGCGACACTTTCGACGCGTACGATCCCCGCCGAAAAGACCAGGCAGCTCGAGCACACCCACGGTGTCATCTCACGACAGCGACAACCTCAGCTCCAACCCAATCGTGAGGCTCTTGCTGGGAGACCCTCACTTGATGGGCAAACAGATACCGTACCAACAGCTTCTTTTCGACCAACTCGTGTCGACCGGCGGTTTTGGCGAAGTCTGGGTCGGCTACTCTGACCGCCGCGTCGTCGCGCTCAAGCGGCTCTTGCGGCGCCAGCACCACTCCTTTGAAGAGATCGAGATGTTTGCCCAAGAGATCCAGCTCAGTGCGACGCTGGAACATCCCAACATTAGCCAGTTTCTCGGCGTGGCGTGGAACAGTATGGAGAACCTCGTGATGGTCATGGAGTACTTGTCATCCGGAGACCTAACGCACATTCTCCGGACAAGAGGTGTAGAGATGACGTGGGAGAATGAGAAGATCACAATTGCGCGTGGACTCGCGAGTGCGCTTGCGTACCTCCATTCCCAGTCGCCTGTGGTAATCCACCGTGATCTCAAGTCCAAGAACGTGCTCTTGAGCGAAGCATTTGTGCCCAAAGTCATTGATTTCGGTGTGAGCCGTCGGAAACTGGGTGAAACCATGACCGCCGGCGTGGGGACACCGTTTTGGACGGCGCCAGAAGTCTTGAAAGGCACACGGTACACGGAAAAGTCGGATATTTACTCGTTTGGGGTGCTGCTGACTGAACTCGACACCTGCGAAATCCCGTATTACGATGCCATGAACGTCGACGGCTCAACGCTCAAGTACTTTGAGATTCAAGGCCTCGTCGAGGCTGGTAAGTTGCGACCGAGTTTGACCGACGAAGCCCCGAGGTGGCTCCGGAAAATCGTCGTGACCTGTTTTCGACAAGACCCACAAAAGAGACCCACGGCAGAACAGCTCGTTCGGTGGCTCGATGGACAACGTTTTTCATCGAGTGGTTTGGGCACCAGGGCGATAGTGTGTTAGATCTGAGACTTCTCGAATACAACTCTATAATCCACTTTTGTTCTCTTCTACTACAATAGCGGTCGTATCTTGGAGCGCAAATGATACACAATTTGCATCGCTGATGGTCGATTCGCTGGATTCTGATCGAGACAATGCATCACAAGTTCCACAATCGGTGCTGGACAGCTTGATGATACCATCGGACGGATCTCGCCCCGCGTGATCAGTGGCATCAACGCCATGGCCTTGTGCTTGATGTGCTGGATCTCTGGATTCAAACTGTACGGCGGTAAACACGTGTCGAGTTCCGTGAGGAGAACGCCAAAAGAGTAGATATCTGCCTTCTCGTCGTACTGTTGGCCACGGAGAACCTCCGGAGCCGTCCAGAGCATCGTGCCTACGCCGCTGGTCATCGTTTCATCCGCAGATCGCTCTCGACTCAGTCCAAAGTTGCTCAGTTTCGCTGTGAGCTGTTCATCCAGCAGCACATTTCTGGATTTCAGATCTCGGTGGAGGACTTGGGGAACGAGCGAGTGGAGATACACAAGGGCGTTCGCAACGTCAACAGCAATCATGACTTTGGTCTCACCCCACGTGAATTCCTTGCCATCTTTTGTCTCGAGGAACCGCGCCAAGTCGCCCATGGGCATAAACTCAGAGACCATGCAAAGTTCCGACAACAACCGCCACGAGAGACCGATAAAGTCGACAATATTGGGATGCTCGAGCATCGCTGCGAGTCGAATTTCCCGCGTAAAGGCTTCAAGCGTCTTGATATCAATGTCCTTTGACTCTTGGACACGCACGCGTTTCACGGCGACAATGTGACCATCGTACCGCGAACGCCAGACTTCGCCATTCGCGCCCTTGTCGACCATTTCATAGAAATGGACGCGCGCGAATGCAATGCGCTTCATCACGAGCGCGGGACTTCAGTGTACTCTACCACGCGTCTCTTCCGGAGCAGCAGGGACAAGACAAGGCAAAACACCGTAATTACGACAAGCGCCGCCACCAGCACGATCGCCGCTGTGGTCGAGACCCCGCGCGAGCGTGTCTCTGGAAGGAGCGTCGCTGGTGATGTCATCGACAGGGACGCGCTTGCCGCTGCGGCTTCGTTCGTCCAGAGCGCGACGCTGAGAGGCTGATCGGGGACGCACCACTGCCCTGCCACGGTCCTGTTCGTAAGATCAAGTGCACGACACGGGATCACAAATCTAGCTTTCGCGGGGCAGTGGCCGTCTTCATGTGCGAGCCAGTGCTTCTCAAGGATCGCAAACATGTCGATCGTAACGAGGTCCGAGACATTACGGCCGACGCCTTGTAGGTGCACAGCCGCGGGTTCATAGCTTCGTATCAATCTGTCCGTCTTGCGACCAACTCGCACGCGCATACGTCGAGAGCGTTGTCAAGAGCGTCTGGTCCATGGCGCACATCGTCGCGGCTTCGAGCGTGTGTCGATGGGGCAGTTGGCGCCGCGAAAGTTGACGCTGTTGCGGTTGCACGTGTTCATTGTACAGGTCTCGTCGCCTGCATTGCCGTCGTCACGCGTGACCATGTCTTTTGAGAGAAACACGTCGTTCATGGTGCGGCCACAGGGCACGTAGATTTGGGCGTACGGCTGCGCGAGCTCGCGGTCTTCGTTGTCGACGCCCGCGCGGACGGGACTAGCGTCCCAGAGCAAAGCGCGCCGGCGCGACCTCAAGTCACGGAACGTGCTCCAGAGCGACGAGTTTGTGCCGAAACTCATTGATTTCGGTGTGAGTCGGCGCATCCAGGACAAGACAATGACCGCTGGTGTCGGGACGCCGTTCTGGACCGCTCCGGAGATCCTGGAAGGCACGCGGTACACGGAAAAATCGGACATTTACTCGCTCGGCGCGCTGACGACGGAACTGGATACATGCCAACTCCCGTATTATGATGCCATTGGGGAAGACGGCGTGAAGCTCGAGCATTTCCAGATCCTGAACCTTGTGATGGCGGATCACTGCGACCAAGTCTGACGGGTGATACTCCGGATTTGATCCGGAAAGTCGTCACTAAGTGTCTCCAACAAGATCCAGCAACGAGACCAACAGCACAGGAAATTGTCCAGGTCCTGAGATAGATCGTTGCCATCAACACGTCGGGAATACCGGTTCTTGTACCGGTACTGTGTCCACAATCGCCAGTGGCACAATTTGTCACAGGCTCCGACCTTCAACACGCTTGGAACAATTACATCACGGTGACATCGGCGTGTCACTTCGTCACCGCAATTCCAATGATTTGATGCAAAAAGGTTGTCAAAACCAGGTCCGATCTACTGATATTGGTTCGTAAATTATTGAGTCGGTCCACAGGATCCATTTCGCTTCTGGTACGAATTATCTTGTTGTAGTAGATACATTTTTCGAACGATTGTTGTTCTTCCTGCTAGTACAGTACTCTGGGACGCTTGGTTGAAATTGCCACTCAGTCATCCGCCGCCATTCCCATCGCGACTGTGGCTCCACATCGTGAACCCTTCAGAACCAACACCTTACACCCATGGTCTCCGACTTTGGACTCGAACGTGGGAGGATGCATGATGGTGACCTTGCACCCAGGCTGCCTGGGGAACAAACCAGTTCTACGGAAATCCCAGATTACGATTCCTGCCTCCTGCGCCTTGGAAGGCAGGCGATGAAAGAGCCGCCAAATACACGATGAACGGGATAACGATAGTTCTGGGAGGTGACCGTGGACTCCACGGTGGAGAACCGGGAAGCCCTACTGGTAGATGTCTACTGTAGCTTTCGTGGATCCAGCGGATCTTTCCCTTGTACGTTCAGTTCTTGGGAATCCGAGCGGGAAGCAGAGAGTCGCTGCGAAAGTGTTGAGCCACCACTCCAACACAATTGTTGGGTACAGAGAGAAACGGGATCAACCAAGATCTTCTGCTTGGCGTTGGCGACACTGTCGCGATCCACCGCAATGAGCAGTCGCACCATGTCCGGCGATATACGACGGCAGATTTTCCATTGCTGAAGGCAAACTGCAGAAACGAAAAAACGACACAAAACGGTTCCACAAACACGCGCCCATCTTCCGAAGAAAAGAGCAACTGCAGATTGGAGTCCGTCCCAGAACTTCAAGCGCGCCAGCGTACTGGAATCCAGTGATTTTGCCGTGTCCACTGTCTTTGCCAACAAACACACGGACAGACAGTGGGACCATGCGGGACTGGGTGGATGTTACAGTACATTTCCAGACTCGCCGCAACCCCGACAAAGACTCTGGACTCGGGACTCGGCACATTTTCTCCATTTCTCCATTCCAAAGTGACTCGCATCGTGTTGGAATACGCGCGGCCGGTCGGCGTCCCATGAAAAATTTGAGAACCCTGGACAGCGCGCAGATCCGAGATAAACTACCGAACGTTCGGACAGGTTCCCGCGACACTACGAATATGGCGTCGCACCGGAACATCGCGCTCCGTGGTCGCCCACTCGCGTGGGCACTCGGTGTAGCCGCCATGATTACGTGTACGCTCATGATCTCGGTGGCCACCATTCTCCGGACGCCAGACGCTCCAGCGTCCATGCTCCGGACAGCACTGGATCGGATCCCAAGTCATCGCCATCGGCGCCTCTCCTCGCCGTCGTCGATCCCGCTCACGCCCAACTACCACTTCGACGGCACGAATTCCGACCTCGCACAGCAATTGTATCGCCGCCACCTCGCTGGCGCGTCCGCTGACCCGCTCCCGATCGACGAGAGCGTCTTGCCGAACCGCATTCGCGACCGACTCGGCGGTCTCCGCTTCCCCGCGCTCCCTCCCCTTCTCCAGCGCGCCCTTATATGGGACTCGGGGTACGCGCTAGATCCGTATCCAGACGTTGGCGTCGTCAAGGTCTACACTGTTGGCGGCGTCCCCATGAGCGAGATTGCCATCCCCATCGACACGTTCTTCGCGACCAACTGCACAACCAACAACTGCACAAATCCGGACGGCAGAGAGGTGTTCCGGTCGAGAAATTGCACCGGCGACATGCTCTTCCCGTCCATGCGGTGCGCCACGGGCGTCGTGAGCGACACGGGAGCCCACACAGCGATGTGGGCGACTGGCGGGAGCGACACGATGGTCCCGGCCATCCAAATGATCCGCCACTACTGGAGAGACCCGTGGAACAATACGTGGTACCTTGTCCATGGCATCCACACTACACCGACCGAGCCCGCGTGGGACAACTGCCCAACGTCCGGTCTGTTTGGCTCCATCGTCATCCCTTGCAATGCTTACGATAGCAACGATGCCGTCGAGAAGAACTGGCTAGAGCCACGCTTCGGCCCAATTGTGACACCGTGGCTCGACCAAGTCAAGGCCGAGACCAAGCGCCGCAAGATTCTTCTGTTCGTCGTGCTCCCGCTCGGCCTCACGTCGTTCGTCGTGCTCGTGGTCTGTGCCGCGTGCTTTGTGCACCGGCGTCGCGTTGCGGCGGGAAGAACAGGGCTCTGTGGGTGGTTCTGTGGCCCGGTCGCTGGTCCGTACAAGGATATATGGGGCCGGTCGCTCCAGCACACGCTCCTCTCGCCTTCCCCACCGGCGGTCCAGCCAAACGGCAGTGGTGGCTCATCCGGAAACGGAGCCCCAGGGCTCTTTCAGCTCCCGCCGTCCGGACCAGACCTAGATGCGGTCCAGAGAAAGATGCCGCGGCGGTCGTCGTCGTCGGCGTTGACGACCGCGTCAGACCGTACGAGCGTCGCAGCGTGGGACCGCATGAACCTCGTGCTCCTCAACGACCTCGACTTGTACAACAAGCGCGTCGCGCTCGAGCGCATCCAGTTTGACAAGCAGCTCTCGAAAGGCGGCTTTGGCGAAGTCTGGCTCGCGACGCTCGACAGCCACGCCGTCGCGGTCAAGCGGCTGTTGCAGTCGCATCGCGTGCGCCTCGAAGACGTTGAAGCTTTTGTCGACGAGATCCAGATCACGGCCGCGCTCCATCATCCCAACATTCCGCGGTTTATCGGCGTCGCGTGGACGACGCTCGATCGCCTGTGTATGGTCATCGAGTACTTGCCTGGCGGTGACCTCCAGAGCTTCCTCAAGCGCCAAGGCCACCTGCTAACGTGGCCCAAGGAGAAACGGACTCTGGCCATGGGCATTGCCAAGGCCCTGCAGTACCTCCACTCGCGCGCGCCCGTGATGATCCACCGGGACATTAAGTCGCGCAATATTCTCGTGCGGGACGAACCACTGACAGCCAAGGTCACCGACTTTGGCGTAAGTCGGTCGGTCCAGCGTGAGTGCATGACGCTCGGCGTCGGGACGCCGTACTGGACGGCTCCGGAAGTTCTGGATGGGACGTTGTACACGGAGAAGTCGGACATTTACTCGTTCGGCGTCGTGCTCTCGGAAATCGACACGTGTGAAACGCCGTACCACGACGCGCAGTTCGGCCACGACACGGGCATTCACTTGCAGCCGTTCCACATTCTCAAGATGGTCATGGCCGGGACGATGCAACCTAGCTTTGACGACTCGTGTCCTCCGCAATTGCGCGCGCTCGCGACGCGGTGTCTCGATGTCGATCCAGCGGCCCGACCGACGGCACGGGAAGTGGTCAAGGAGCTCGAAGAAATGACGTGGACGTAAGCCTCGTGAAGAAGGACGCGGACGACAGCGCTTTCGAGAGCAAGTGCCAAGTGTAGTTGTGCAGTGTAGGTGTGTACCAGTAGCCGCTTTGTTATTTCATCATCAGAAGAGACCTTATTTATCGTGATTCCAAACTGCAGCCGGCAGATTGTGCATTCTCTTTGGTCTGCGAGATCGTATTCCTGTGGTTCATACTTACACTACTCTCCCTACACCTCATTCTTGCTTACTACAGAGTCTACTACGTAGACCATCTCTCTCTTCTTGAATGTACACGCCGCCCTCACATGAGGTGTCGTGTGGGGCTCTTGCAAGCACTGGAGTCTCACAAGAGCAGTTCGTCCTCGGCGAGCTCGAGCATCCGGACAACCTCGATCATCTTCGGGCGCCGTGCAGGCACGAGGTCTGTGCAGCGCTCGACGATCGTACGAATGTCATCAGGGCATGTGTCCAAGACCGAGGGGAGGAGGCGTCCGGAGATGACCATGTTCATCATCTGGAACGGCTTGAGCTTGCCGCCGTTGCTCGTGTTCCTGACGTCGTGGAAAGGAATCTTGCAGGCGTCGAGTTCCGCAAGCAGCATGCCAAACGAGTAGACATCCGATGCCATCAAGTGGCCTTCGCCGCGGAGGACTTCGGGAGCGGCCCAGTACGGGAAGCTCCGTTGCTTGTGCTGGAGAAGGGACGATTGCGATGCCAACGGCTTTTCCCCCGATATCCTCAGCTGCGTCCAGTCTTCGGCACTCAAGCGTTCGCCAAAGTCAATGAGCTTGGGTTGAAGACGATCCGACAAGAGTACGTGCGTCGAGTTGAGTTCCAAGTGCAGTACCACGGGGCGCTGGTTGTGGAGGTACTTGAGGCCGCTGGCAATCCCCTTGGCCCATTTCATCTTGAGACGGTTCCACGTACTGAGCTTCTCTTGGTGCATCGCAACGTAAGTCCGCAAGTCGCCGTTCGGCTGATATTCCATCGCGAGACAGAGTGAATCGACTGGCAAACGAGCCCACGCAACGCCGACAAAGCGACTCAAGTTGGGGTGCTCGAGCGACGCGGTGATCTGGATCTCGGCCACAAACGCTTCGATGGCGTTGGCCATGATTGTGTCATCGCCTTCCAACGTCCCAGTACCACTCGAGAGCGTCATCTCTTCGTCGAGGTCTGTTAGGTTGGGACGCGGCTGCACAAGCCGCTTGACCGCGAGCTCTTCGCCTTCGTACTGGGACAGCCACACTTCGTACCGCGAGCTGCGCGAAATGACCCGTTCAAACACGAGCTTGTCGTAGCTAATGCGACTGGCTGACAAGTTGGGGTCCGTCTGGAGCAGTTTGAGGTGTTCCGTGTCGAGGCTCGGGCGCAAGACCGTCGCGGATCCACCGCCGGACGGATCACTCGTGCCGCGACGGAGACTCGTCATCATGAGCGACTTGGACAACTTGCGACGATGGCGATCTGACCCGCCACGCGTGACTTCAGGGTCGTACGACTTGGTCGAGCGCCCGAGCGAGCGGTTACTGTCGTTAGATGAGTAAAACTCATTCTCAAGATCGAGTTGACGGGAGCGACCCGACGCCGACGATCCTGTGACACCAATACCGGGCGCTGGGGACAGGAACGCCGAGCCGTCATAGTACGTATCCGGCGTCTTCATGTGCGAGTTGTGCGAGTACGGTCCATAGTCAATGCCACGACCGTTGTGCTTGGCGTTTTGCCGTTTGCGGTGCATCACGAATCCAATGGCGACTGCAACGAGCACGAGCGCACCGACGAGAATTGGAATGAGGTTCATCGAGTTGAAGCTGCTGCCACTGCCACCGGTCGGAATGCGCGTTGACGTGTCTCCAGGAATCTGCCCCGACGGCGGCGGTCGCGCGGCATTTGGTGGGCCGTGGTTGTCGTTGTCGCCGCTCGGCTGACCTGGCTTGGCGTTGTTTCCAGACGTTGGAGTTGTACTTGCAGACTTGGGCACAACAGACTGAAGCCACGACGTCAGCAGCTTGCTCTCTTGCGGCTGGCTCCACTCGCTGCTTGCGAGTCCAGAGAGCCTTCGGCTGGACGCGGATCCAGAAGACGCGACATCGCTGTACGGCGCACACGGAATCGTGAGCGTCGGGAGGAGATCGCCACGCGCGTCGAGGCGGCTCGGGGGGCACTGGCCCACGGGCGGTTCGTCACTGAAAGGCACAGTATGAATAGCGAATAGCCGCACGGTCGGTGGAGATCCAGCGTCTGGACTGGTCACAGTCCGGGAATCCTGATCCGGAGACCACTCGTACTGCCCAACATTAACGTCCGGAGCCGTGAGTTCCGTTTTGTTGAGACTCTGGATGGTGTCGGCGCTTCGATCCTCGCTGTTCCAAGCGGTCCAGACAGAACGTTGGCGACCGTCCGGAGCCACAGGAGTTAGCGCAGCGCCGCCGCCGGACGCGCTCACGTCGATCGCGCACTGGACAATCGAAAACACTTTGCTCTGGTCTTGACACGACACCGCACGGAGCATAGAACCGAAATTGTCGGACTGGCAGATCTGAACAGAACATCCAGCGCTCTCCATTTGGCTCCGCGACGGCGCAATCGCCGACATGGAAACGCCGTTGCGCGTGTAGACCTTGAGGAACGGATTCGAGTTCTTGGTCGTGGAATCAGACGACGAAGACGAACTGGCCGATCGCTGTGACGACCCAAAGCTCGACGATGGGCTGTAAATGTACCCAGCGTCCCACAACACTGCGCGCTGTAAGAAGCCGTCGAGTTGGTCAAAGTGGAGCCCCATGGGTTTTAATCGCTCGACAATGCGCGTGGGGAGGACCGAGACATTCGGGAGCACGATGGGCGCGACGATGACGCCGCTGTTGTAGTGACTGTAGAAGAGTTTTGTGAGGTCACTCGTGGCAATGAGCGAGACAGTGTCATTCGACACGTTGACGACGGCGGCTTCTGCGTCGGCGGCCGCCGTTGCTGTCGGTGCTGCCATGACGGCTGAGTGCTGTGCTGCGGCCGAAACGGCGACTAGCACCATCGAGAGAAAT
>JAADWR010000143.1:0-15527 GCA_023336345.1 Pythium inflatum | reverse complement strand
CCCCGTAGCGGTGCGCACCGCAGGCTGCAGTCGATCCAGGCGGTTCCACTCTTGCTCGTGAAACTTGTTGGCAGCGCCAGCCTCGTCCGGCGCAACGTTGAGGATGAGGGCGGTTGCGAGGTGCACGAGCCCACAGAGCGAGCCGCATGCGAGCGTGAGCTTTTGCAGCCCTAGGAGCGCTGTGTCACGAAGTTTCTCGTCGGGGGCGAGTGATGCGCGAAGCAGCCACTGCTGGAGGTCGTGCAGTATCGCTTCGGTCGCTGTGTGCTGGCTCTCGACGCCGGCTTCGTGGAACACGGCGGATCGGAGACCGCAGACGACAGCTATAGAGATTACAAGTCAGCCAAGAGGGTCAAGTGTGGACAGTACTCGGGGCGTACCTTTGCCGACGTCGGCGTAGATGGATATGCGCGCACTCGTCACGGCCGTGCGCTGGAAGAGAGAAACCTGTCGTCAGTCTTTGGGCCAAAACCGCGACGAGTCGACCCCTACGCACCTGAGCAAAGAGCAGCGTTTGCTCGGAGCGTCCGTCGATGACGACCGCGACCGTCTCTGTGACGTTGTCTTCGGTCGTGATCGCGACCGAGTACTTGGCGGGACGAAAGTCCGTGTGCCATCGGAGCTCGATGGACGCCATGGCCACCGGCGGATTGAAGAACGACTGGATCCACTCGCACGCGACCGCTGCTTCTTTATCGACACACGCTTTTGGTCGCCACAACGACTCGTCTCGCGCCACCACATTGTCGGGACTGTGCTGCTCGTCGAGCGTTGAGCTCGCTTCGACGCGACTCGGTTTGTGCTGCGTCGTCGAGAGCACGCGCGGCGGCGACCACTCGTGGAACAGCGCGAGCGGCTCCATGCGGTCAAAGAGCGCGACGATTTTTTGCAGCGCGTCCATGGCGTTCGGCGAGCGCGGATCATAAATCTTCACGACCGCACTGAGCAAGCGCAAGTAGATCTATCATCATAGCACATCGTCAGTCCAAGGGTTTATTTATACGGCTCAAAGTATTCATACCTGATGTGCGTGGTTCTGCTGCGTCACGACTTCGTACGTGCGCTTGCGGTACTGCTTTCCGCCCTGGAGACGGAATGTGAACGGACACTGCTCGATGCGCTCGAGCACAAACTTGAGCTCGCTCTTGGTGAGCTGCACCGACACGGTCTGGAGCGGCATGCCTTTGCGCGAGCAGCCTTCGACGTGCGGCATACTGAGCTGGAAATTCGACACTTGGAGCGCCTTGCCGTTCGACGACGTCATCGCGTGCTCGGCCGTGCGCGTCGTGAGCGCTTCACGCGCGCGCGGAAAGACGACGCTCAGGCAGAGCTCGCACGTCAGCGCCGTGTGCGCGATTTCTTCATTCCCCGGCGGAAACGCTTCGTGCGCGTTTGCGATTTCGCTGCGCGTCGAGCACCACATATACACTGTCGTCTCGGTCTTGCAGCGCCGACAGCCTTCGCGAAACGGCCGCACGTTGTTGGTCGCGGCCGTGCACTTGGGGCACTTGGCGTGGAGTTTCAACGGCGCTTTCTCGTCGCTCAGCGCGCGCTCCGTGTACAGAATGCCGTGGATATCGCACCCTGGAAACTCGAGGTAAAAGCACTCGTTGCAAATGATCACGGCAAACGACCGCATCGACGCCGACAGCGACGCGTCGTCGACGGGCGGCAGTGGCGGCGGAGAAGACGGCGGAAGCGGCGGAGAAACAGGAGACGATCCATCGCCTGAAGAGAGAGTCTCGGCGCCAGTCGTCGTCGTCGTAATGTGCGTGAGCGGCCGCGCCGTGACGCTCCGCAGCGGCGTGGACGTCGAGAGCGTCATGCGCCAAAGAGCTTCTCGCAATGTGATCTTTTCGTCTTGTTTTTCGACGGGCGACGCTTGATGTGTGCCACATGAGCGCTTCTGATTGGCTGAAATGGGCTACTTAAAGATGGTAGGTATTCGATAGTAGAGGTGTTAGATATCACATACCACGAGGAGAACAGTACACCTGCTCACCCGCCGTTTGTCTTTGTGGGACTCGCACTTCGTGGAGCGCGTGCGGTGTCTAAACACGATGAGTGCGTCTAACGGCCATGCCGGCGCGTCCAACGGCGACGCCCACGGCAAGCGCAAGCGCGACGACCGCGACGACCGCCGGACTAACGCACCAAAGGAACGCCGCTTGCGCCAGCGCGAAGAAGAGATGGAAGCCGAGTTCGCCGCGGCCTATCACGGCCCCACCGCCCTCTACAAGCTCCTCGAAGTCCAGCATCTCCAGTGCCCGCTCTTTCTCCCGCGCACGCTCAGCTACCGCCTCGAGCGACCTACAGCAGCGAGCGAAGCGTCTAAAAAAGCTCTCGCGACTAAGAAACCGCGTCTAACGACAGACGACCCGACGGCCGCGACTCTCCGCGCGTTCAAAATCGGCATGACGGCCGAGTCGATCGACCAGTTTAAACGCGACGGCGTGCGCGTCGGACTGCTCTTTTCGCTCTACACGGGTGCAGGCCGTTCGTTCGCGACGAACGCGTTCGACCTCGTCGCGACGTGCCTCACGCTCGGTAAGACCACGCGTCTAACCGTGTTTTAGAGGCCGCGTCTAACGTCTATGTTCCTAGTGCCGTGTGTCAAAGAAGTCCGTCTCCCCGCGGCGCTCGCGCGTCCAGACGCCGAGATCACGCTCGTCACGGTCCAGGTCGTGCGCATCAACGACGTTGTCGAGCAGCTCGCGGCCGCGGCGCAGTACACGTTTGCCGCGCCGGCGTCTAACGGCAAGACCGACGTTAAGCCCGTGGCCGGCGCCGACTTGCTGCGCGCGCACGTCGGCGGTCGCGAGCCGCTCTTTAGTAACCAGCTGCGTGTGGGCGTGGCGCGTCGTCGCGTTGGTGTCGTCAACATGGAGCTCCCGGCCGTCGCTGTCGGCATGCGAGGAGGTGCGTAGATAAATCTCTATCGGAACAACGATGTGGAGGACCTAACGCATGCCGTATGTATAGTCGTAAAACTCCAGTTCCGCATGGTCTGGGACAAACCGACGCGCACGACTAAAATGGCGCGTCTCGAAAACATCGTCACGAGCAAGTGGCCGGCTGGCTACATCGACACGAAGGACGACGTGAGCGCCGAGCTCTCGATCCCCAAGCGTCTCAAGCCATCGCCGTGGACGCGGAGAGGGACGACCCAGGTGCGTTTGGATACTGGGGACTAACTTGAAGACCTATCGGTGGACCTAACGATCGATCTGTAGGTCTGGTTCCACTACCTCTACCACTCGATGCTCCGCCGCATGAGCGAGAAACGCCCCGACTTTTCCTGCGCGTGGTGCAACCTCTACGCCGGCTCGCTCCGCGGCCTCGTGGCCCATTTAGTCTCGTCGCACAGCCGCTTCCGCTTCCACGTCGCGGCCGGGCACGACAATGTGCCGCACATTTACGTCATGCCGCGCAACCTCAAAGGCGGCCGCAATGACGTGGCCCCGAGCCTCAGCACGGCGCTGTGTGAGCTCAACCTCGACGACGAAGCCGACATGGACCGTATTGAACACCACTTCAAGTTTATCTCGCCGCGGAGACGGTGCTTGCCAACTGGAGACGGTGCGATCGATCGCTTGCCAGCGCTCGACGAGCTCGAAGAAATGGGTGAGAATGGCGAGACCCAGCCGCAAGAGTTTTACGCGCCACTCTTGCAGCGCCAGTACTTTCACTCACGCACGGGCGCGGTCGTGTTGGACCACGAAAAGGACTATGACAGCGACGACGACGTCGACGAAGAGTGGATCACGCAGCAAAGCGAACGGGTGCGTCTATCCGTCTCATGGTCGTTTGGTATCCCCTCTAACGTCATTTCGTGTACAGTTACTGGACGAGTTTGAGGACGTGTCGCTCGAAGAGAAGGAGTTTATGAAGAAATGGAACCGCCACGTCAAGGAGAATCGGTGCGTCTAACTTTCGACTGTTGATCGCCGTTGGTAATCTCATGACTGATTCTGTGTGGTATTAGAATATTGGCCGACTTTATGGTCGCGTCGTCGTGCCGATTATTCGCCAAGCGCCACGGGAAATGGTGCGTCTATCATACTCACAACGTGGGCTGTAGCTGTCGGTCTAACGTACGAGTTGTATAGGATCATTGACGCGGGCCTGCGCTACAACTTTTTGCTCCACTTGTTCAACCTCTGGGACAACTCGCTCCTCAACTCGCGTGCGATCATCGACTGCATGCTCATTGTCGACCACTACGCCGTGCGTCTATCGTATGACTAGTCGCGTGCATGTATCTCCGGCTCACGTTGCTCTCTCTTCTGTAGGTGCTCGAAGAGACCAAAGAAGCCGACGCCAAGGTCGCCGCCCAGGCGCAGACCGCGCAGTAAACACTGTGGCTCCCATTGTAGCTCGTGTGTGGCGTTTTGTACCCATTCAATAATGCAACACGTGCTCTCTTGTTTGTATTACTCGCTTCCAGTGTCCTGTGCTGGCACAAACGGCAGTGGCTTTGACGGCCGCTGCGACGGCGGCTTGCGGTGGCGGTGCTGACAGTCTTTGCCGTGCTTGTGGCCGCGACTGCTGTCGTCCGAATCGTCTTCGCCGCTCTCGCTCGAGCTCTCGCCAAATGCCCGTTTCTTGTGGAAAATGCAGCACTCTAATAGCCGTCAGGTTAGTTCCATAGTGAGCGCAAGAGAGAAGTAAGACGTACTGTTGGACTTTTTGCGGCCGAGGTGTTCATTGTCGACGACGCTGTCGTCAAACGTCACGTGCGCGCGCGGCGGGAGCTGCATGCGGTAGACAGGCGGCTCTGCGGCTGCCGCTGGCGGCGCTTCTTGCGTCACGACGGCCGCTTCGACGCGCTCGGCCGTGCTCATGTTGTCCGAGCGTTTCTTCTGGTTCGGTTTGACGATAGATGTCGTACTTTACAGAGACGTACCGGTACAAGGGTGTACACAGTTTCCGCTGCTTAAGCAAGTACGCGATAATGGATCGGTGGGCGATAGTTGCGACTGTTGACGTTGTCGTGGGTGGCCGTGGGCGACGTGGGATAGTCGTGGGAGTCTAAAAGCGATTCGGCCGCGTCCAGCAACAGCGGCGCAGGAGCGTCGTCCTCACACTTGGGGGCAATGGGTTCTGGCAGCGCAATGCATCCGAGACCGAGCAAGATGGCTACATTATCACCATTGTCAGTCCCAGCGGTGGTCGTAGCCAACAGAGTACAGTACCTATCACGCCAGCGCCGGCAACGAACGTGCGGTGGCGATGGATATCAGTGAAGACGACAGCGCCCTCGAGCACTTGGATCCCCATGCGGACCACGAGATACGGCCGCACGAGCGGCATGGCGGTCGGTGGGTCGGTGGCAATGGCACACTGCCACCAGTACGCCTCGAGCGCTGTCATCACGAGCCACACACACGCCAAGAAGACCACGAGCGGCAGCTCCAGACTGCTCTCGCTCGTGCGGACCAGCTCCGCGACACACTACAGAGTCAAGGCATGAGAGACGGGAGGCCAGAGCAATTGGGTGGTCTATACTGTACCTTTGCACTGACGACGGCAGTGCCAGCTGCCACTCCCGATGCCACGGCGAAGGCACGCGCGCGCACGGCACTCGGTGTCTCTTGTGAATCCGCGAGGAGGCAGCGGACGTGGCGCGTCCATGACAGTTTCGTCGCAAACGCGAACTGGGTCTCGTGGATCCATAACAACACGACGGTGATTGCAGCTGCCACAACCAGCAGATGCGTCCCGACGTTCGCCGGTGTTAAGCGCGCGTGGATCAAGGTGGCAGTGACGTGCGCATCCGAGACAAGCGCACACGCGACGATGACGACGCCACTGACCATCACAGCCGACCACCCGACGTTGGTCACTGCGTCTGTGGGCAGCACTCTGAGCGCCTGCACTGCTGTGAGCGGTACAAACGCGCTTGTGTACGTGACACCAACGAGCACGAGTGGCGTCTGCGCGAGCGCAACAAAGTGGACGGCGGCCGCGGCCACAATCGCCGTCGCGCGAGCGATTCGTATTCGCGTGTTCGACGCACTGCGGACGCGCGGTTCGCTTGGGATCTGCGCACAATAAAGACACTGAGCTGTCGCGTGGGACGACGCTCGGCCGACAAACGCACAATGTAGAACTGCGGATGGGACGTGATACTCGAGACCCACGCGGCGATAGCCTGCCAACACAAGCGTAAGCGTTCGATAGACGCCATCGAGAGACGTGGGCCGCACCACCAGCACCGCGCCGACGACGTCGTCCTGCCGCAGCGCGTCATTCGGATCCATTTCGTTCAACAAGATCCTCAAGAGCCACAATGGATTTGGAAAGACATACACTCTTACGTAAAGTGCGCACTGAGGTCTCAGTGCGTACTTAGCCGACTCAGGCTGTGGCATTTGGATCGACATAGCCGACGCACTGCGTGGCTTTGGACCAGTCGCGGTTGCGCTTGTCGCCGCACGACGCGTAGAGCTCACAGAGGTGCGTCTGCGTGCTGTGACACGCGAGCGGATTCGACCGGCGGCACTCGATCTCTTGCACGAGGCCACCGAGCTCATCGACCTGCGGGACAATGTCACTCCGCGGTTTGATTGTGAGCACATAGTCGCGAATGTCGCTCTCGGAAATGCCAAAGCGCCCGCGCGTGAAGAGGAGACCAGGCCCAGAGAACGACACGGCCGGGGTCTTGGTCTTGGCGCCGACCATGCCGGCCATCGCACCGCCGAGACTGTGGCCCGTGATCACGAGGCGGTCGCCAACGCGCTTCTTGAGCTCCTGGACGTGCTCGAGGAGGTCCGTGTAGACAGGCGGCGGCATGACCGCGTCGAGGACGTTGTTTGAGAGCATTTGCACGACAAAGGCGGTCGGGAGCTGCTTGAGGAACGGCACAAACGTGTTGACCGCCTGCATGATGCTGATGCCAAACCAAAAGTGGAGATCCTCGAGCGCGTCGGCGACCGACGCCGTGCCGCGCACCGCGACGACCGTCATGTTGATCGTCGGGAAGAAGAGCTCGACCCAGACCTGGTGGTCCACGGTCTCGTTGTTGCGCACGGCGTACTTCCAGTCGCTGAGCTCCGTGCCGTTGAAGCGCTCGGCAAACGACTCGTACTGCGTCTCCGTGTCGTGGCCATAGACCGAGTCGGCAATGAGCGCAAAGTCGACAATGTCGAGACCAGAGAACTGGACCGAGCACACGGGGTACTGCGCGATCGTGCCCCAGACCGACGTCGCGCTGTTGAGGAGCTCGACGCGCGTGGGGACCGTGCCGTTGCCGAGCGGCGGGTACACTTTAAAGTCGCCGCCCATGACAAACGTCCCGACGGCCCACGTCGACGAAAAGAAGATGAACGAGAGAATCACGAACGCCGTGATAAAGTTGCGGAATGCCGTGCCAAAGATCTGCGGGAACTTGCCTTGGATCGTATCGGCGAGGAGAATGAGCGTCAAGCCCATGAGGATCCAGCCCAAGTAGAACGCGCCAAAGGAAATGATCGCGCTCACAAACACGATCGGACACAGGATCATGAGGCGGCGCGAGTACGAAAACTTGGTCCACGGGTTCCAGTCGCGGAAGCGCTCGTTGAACGACTGGAGCTTGACTTTGCCTTCGATGGCTTCGGTCGTTTCGTTGGCGTCGACGGTCACGGCGGCCGTGGCCGCGGCTTCGGCCTGCTTGATCGCGTCGTCCTGCTGCGTGAGCGGGAGCATCTCGGGGTCCTTGCTCGCCGAGCCGCTGAAAAAGTTGGCAATCGACTGGATGATCGTGAAGAACATGGACTGGAAAAACTCGTACGCGCGGAAGCCAATGTCGACGAGCCAGAGCTGCTCGGATTTCTTCTCGGTCTCCATTTCCTGGAGCGCGCGTTCGAGGTTGCGGCGGCGGCGGCGGTAGTTGCTCACAAACTCGCGCATCTTTTGGTTCCGCGAGCTCCAAAAGTGGCAAATGATCCAGAGCACGAGGTAGAAGCCGAGCGTGTAGAAGCCCGCTTGGATGTACTCGAGGAACGCTTGCATAGGCGAGAGCGACGCGAGGAGCACGGTGACAAAGCTCCAGAGCGTCGTGAGCTCAAAGAACGCCGGGCAGATAATGTCGACGAGCACGAGCGTCGAAAAATCGAGCGGCGGGCCGTCAAAGTCGGTGCGCTTGAAGATCACGGCCGTGTGCGCCGCGCCGATCGCCTTCTTCCAGCGCTCCTTGGCGTCAGCCGCTTTCTTGGCGGCGACCAAGTCTTGGCGCTGGTGCACGGCGTTGTGCGCGCGCTTGTACGACTCTTCCAAGTCCGTGCGCTTCTTGTCTTCTTCGTCCTTGCCCTTGTCGTCGAACGGGTCGTTCGTGACAAAGACACTGGCGATTTTGTACCCGAGGCGCTTGATCGAGCCGACGAGGCCCTGCCACGCCTCGGCGTCGGCGTCGACCGTATTGTACTGGTTGCTGTAGGCGAGATGGAGGCGGTCGTCGGGCATTTCGTTGCGGTGGCGCAAGTAGTGGATCACGACCGTGAGCGAGAGGCGAAAGTTGGCCAAACTCCCTTCGCTCTTGTCAATCGCGTCAAAGAAGAGGCGGCTCGACTCTTCAAAGACGTACGACAGCGCGACGAGCGCAAACGGCAGAATGCCCAACAAAAAGATCGCGCGGACCGTAAAATGCGGATCGGCGCGCGCGCTCGGGAGGAAAATCGAAAAAAAGATCTCCATGAGGAACGTAAACGAAAACATGACGATGACCATCATGACGAGGAACGCAAAGTACCCGAGTCGGAATTGGCAGAGCGAGCGGTAGAACGACCACTTGTCTTCGAGCTTGGTGAGCTTGGCGAGCTCGGCTTTGCGGCCCGAGACGGTCGCCATGCGCTCGTCGCGGTCTTCGTCTTCGAGGTCGCGCAGCGTCTCGGTCGCCGTGCCGTACGACATCGGCGGCGTTGGCGTTGGCGAGTTGGCCGCGCGGCGCACGCGCGGCTGGGAGGATGGTTGGTCCATCATGATTTTTTTCGTTTTTGTCGGCGCAGGCCAACAACAACGCGTGCGGGGTTTGAATCAGGATGAGGACTGCCGTGGGTGGAGACCTTGGCTGCGGACCTTGGATTCACCGAGCGTATTCCACTCGCGTTCCCTCCTCCACTTTCCTTCGTTGGAGCGAGCCAACTGACTAGTGGACGCTCCGCTCCCCTGTGCAAACTGAAGTGGCTCCAGCTTGAAGACACTGCGGACGAGAGAGCGGATGGCAGGCTAGTGTCCACTTTAACCTCGATCCGCTGGACAGAAATCGGTGGATCCACCACGCATTCGGATAAAACCTCACCAAATCATCTGTTGTATCCATCACCCTTCCTGCGACAAACCGTGATTGATTGGCCATCTTCTTGTGACGAGAGACGCGTCAACTTGAGTTGGAGTCGTACTAAACTAACGCCCTAAAGTAACGACAGCAGTGTATACTCGCGTATAGTTGCCGCAATCTTCGTCGTTTGGCGACCACAACGAGAATCGAATTGTTTGGAGAACAATGTTGAGTTTGGTGAAGGCAACCCGTGGAGTTGGCGCACAGGCGCTGCGCCTCCAGAGCGCGCGCGGCTTCGCCGGCTCGGCGTCCAGCCACGTCAAGATCATCGGCTCGCACGACGCCTACAAGACGATCACTGCGGTAATGCAGACGATATCCACACAGTGACGAGTTGGTTCTCACGCGTTCGATGATGTCACTCAACTACACAGGCGGGCTCGGGCAAGAAAGCGATCGTGTACTTCACGGCCAAGTGGTGTCCTCCGTGCAAGATGATCTCGCCGATCTACGACGAACTCAGGTCCGTCGACAGTGGAGTGTGTGTAGCACACGTGTGAACAATGCTGAATGGTGCTTGTGTCGTTGTAGCTCCCAATTCCAGGGAATTGAGTTTGCCAAGATCGATGTCGACGAACAGGCGGAGACGACGTCGCGTGCGGGTGTGCGAGTACGTGTAGTGTGCTGTGGGGTCTTTGATCATTGAGCTCATCCATGAGCGGTGTTGTAGTCGATGCCGACGTTCTACTTCTTCGAGGACGGACAGCTGAAGCGCGAACTCTCGGTCCGTAGCTGAATTATGCTGTGTCTTTTCATACTTAGTCTAATTGTCGTTTCTGTCATGCAGTTCTCGGGCGCCGACGAGTCTCTCCTGCGCGGAAACATCAAGGCGCTTAGTGAGCTCTAAAGCGACCGCCAAGCAGCCTTCTGACTGCACAGAGGGAGAATGAAATACACGGATATACAGCAACAAGATGAACTTCATTTTGCAGCTTCAGCATGGGCAGCCGCCAACTGTTTCTTGATTGCTTGCGCTGCCGCCGTCTTGTCAGAGGCATTGCCAATGGCTGCGATCATCGAGACGCCAGCGGCTCCTCCATCGACGATGCACTTTCGGACACCGCCATTCTCCACAGACAATCCTCCAATTGCATACACTGGAATACCGTAGGGCCGAGCCGTCGCGGCGCAGTCTTTCAGACCTTCCATCCCGATTGTGTGGCCATCATTGGCCTCCGGCTTGGTGCTCGACGTGAACACTGGCCCAGCGCCCAGGTACGCAGCCCCGCTCTCGCACGCAGCACGCGCTTGGACGCCGTCTCGTACCGTGACGCCAATGATAAAGTCGTCGGGTTGGCGAGCTGCTTGTTGGATTTTTGCACGAACCGTTGCCATCGCGGCGTCGCTCTGGCCAATGTGCACGCCATCGGCATCCAACTGGAGCGCGAGCTCCACCGAGTCGTTTACGATGAACGCTACATCGTGCTTTTTCGTGAGCTCTCGGATCTCGTGTGCAATGGGCCGTAGGAATGCACCGCTGTGGGGTTGTTCCCACAGCGCGCGTAGTTCCGGAAGCGCCGCGAGATCTGCCTTGGAGGGTTTCTGGCGCCACTGGATCAGATCGGCCCCGCCATGGATGGCGTCACGCACGACCGACACGAGTTCATGCGGGGAGAGCTTGGCGCCGACGGAAGGCGTGATGAAGTACAGCGAGCGCTGTCGCAACCGTGACGACATTTTCCCAAAATGGAATCTCAACCAACAAATCACCGGTATCTTCACGGTATCTTTTTTTCTGTTCCCAAGAGACAGACGAGGTCCAATTGCAGAGATTCCCGCGTTGTTGTAATTACGCCTCCAACACGTCACTTTCTGTGGCTGCGAGTCCTTTTTACTTTTTTACAACTGGGTTTGTCGCTTTTCCAAGTGCAACTTCGAGTTGGCTTTTCGGCTATTCGGATTCGTTGCCAACGAGCCTTTTGCTTGCGCCAGCAGCAGCCGCGAAGTGCGTTGGCTGTTGGCTTGCTTGCGTACACGCGCGCCGTCCCCATCCAGCCACCAACAACTCACTCGCAGTTTTCCCTCCTCGTGGGCATCGCGTCGTCCCCTCCCCTCGCGTCATCCCCTCCCCTCCTCCCTCCCCTCCACCATGGCGGAGCGTCGCGTCAAGTACGGCGCCATCCCCACGGCGGACGACACGTCCATTTCTGTGGCCGAGGAGCAGCAAATCAGTCCGCTCCTCCTCCGCGTCGACAATGCCACGGACCAACTCAAGCCGTGGGAGTTTCCTGGCTGGGGCACAACCACCAAGATCCAACCCGATGCGCGCGAGATCCACGAGATTGACACGCACCTCTCAATGGAGCACCCCAAGCTCTCCGAGTGGTTGGCCACGGCCATCTGTGGCAATGACATCCTCTCGAGTTGCCTCTACGTCTCGGGCCTCGTGGCGTCCAAGGCCGGCAAGCTCGCGCCCGTGGCATTGGCGATTGTCGCTGGCGTGCTCTACCTCTACCGCTTTATCTATGGCGAAGTCGTGAACGCCATTCCGCTCAACGGCGGCTCGTACAACGTGCTGCTCAACACGACGACCAAGCGCGTGGCGTCCGTCGCCGCGTCGCTCGCGATCCTCTCGTACATTGCCACGGGCGTCGTGTCGGGCACGTCGGCGTGCAACTACCTCGCGTCCCAAGTCCCCGGCCTCCCCATCGTCCCTGCGACCGTCGTGCTCCTCTCGTTCTTTGCGCTCCTGAGCCTCATTGGCATCACCGAGAGCGCGGTCTTTGCGCTCGGCATTTTCATTGTCCACACGCTCACGCTCGCTGTGCTCTGCGGCGCGTCGATCGTCTTTATCGTGCGCAACGACTTTGAGATCCTCAAGAACAACTTTGGCACGGGCTTTCCCGACATTAACCTCGCGGGCGACACGGTGAGCGGCAATTTGTTTACGGCCGTGTTCTTTGGCACGTCGACCGCGATGCTCGGCATCTCGGGCTTTGAGTCGTCGTCGCAGTTTGTCGAAGAGCAGGCCGAAGGCGTGTTCCCCAAGACGCTCAAGAACATGTGGTGGAGCGTGTTCATTTTCAACCCGCTCATCTCGCTCCTCTCGCTCGGCGTCTTGCCGCTCCAAGGCCCCGAGAGCATTATCACGTACAAGAACACGGTGCTCGCGCAAATGGGTCTGGTCGTCGCCGGCCCCAAGATGCAGACGGTCGTGGCGCTCGACGCGTTCATTGTGCTCTCGGGCGCCGTGCTCACGGCGTACGTCGGCGTGAACGGCCTCATGCGCCGCCTCGCGAGCGACCGCGTACTCCCGGGCTTTTTGCTCCAAGTCAACAAGCTCCGCCACACGAACCACTTTATCATCATTGGCTACTTTTTGATCGCCTCGAGCCTCGTGCTCATTCTCCACGGCGACACGGAGACGCTCTCGGGCGTCTACACGTACGCGTTCCTCGGGCTCATGACGCTCTTTGGCACGGGCTGCATGCTCCTCAAGTTCAAGCGCGCCGACTTGCCGCGCTCGGTCGTTGCGCCGTGGTGGAGCTGCATTCTTGGCGTCGGCATGGTCTTGACGACGTTCCTCGGCAACCTCTTGGGCGATCCGACCGTGCTCACGTACTTTTCGATCTACTTTTTGATCGTGCTCTCGATCGTCATGATCATGTTTGAACGCACGTTTATGCTGCGTCTCTGCATGTACTGCGCCCAGCGGTTGTGCCCGTCGCGGAGCCGCCCGAAGCACGACTTTGGTGTGATCGACACGTACGAAGAGACTGAAGCACTCCGCACGGGCGCGCGCGGTGGCAAGACCATTGCCCGCATCATCCGCGAGATCAACGAACAAGCCGTCTTCTTCTTTTGCAAGACGCCCAACCTCTCCATCCTCAACAAAGCCATTCTGTACGTGCGCACGAACGAGCAGACGCACACAATGTACATTGTGCACTGCCACGAAAAAGGCACACCCGTGCCCGAGGGCTTTGAAGAGACCGTCGCGCTCTTTGACCACATTTACCTCAAGATCAAGATCAACTTTTTGAGCGTCGAAGGGCACTTTGGCCCCGCTATGGTCGAGTGGCTCGCGCGCAAGTACGAGCAGCCCAAGAACATGATGTTTATCAAGCAGCCGAACCACGACTTTGCCCACACGGTCGCGTCGCTCGGCGGCGTGCGCCTCATCACGGCCTAAGGCGCAAAGGCTTTTTGTGAGTGTGTTGTTCTTCAGCCCTCGCGGCGTCACACGTGTCCAAGTCAATGGGAATGAGGACGAAAGGTCGTGTCGCGCGTTCTTGGAAGTTCGAGATGGTTGGAACCAGATAACAATGCGTCGTGCATTCTTAAATATGATATCGTTGGGCCTCACTATGGAACGGTGCATCGCACCTCGTCTACTGTACAAAACTGCCAGAGCTGCTTGCGCCCGCAACTCCTCACTCTGCCTCCCTTACTCGTCGTCGTCCTCTTCTTCGACAATGGTTGCGAGCACCGCGACCTTCTTTTGGCGTGCGGGCGGTCGGCAACTAAAGCGTGCTTCTTGCTCCTCGAGTTTCTTGACGCGCTTGGCGGCCGACGACAAGTGCACGCGGCGCGAGCGGTTGCGCTGCTCCGAGCGGCGGCCGGTCGAGCAGCTCGCGAAACTGAGCAAGTCATTGCGGGAGCCCGGGTCCGAGTGGCGACCAGCCGTCGTCGTCTGGTACTTGGTCGTCTCCCAGTCCGATAAGCGACCCGGGCGGTTGGCCGCCGCGACGTCTTCGTGGAACGAACTGCGCGACGACCGCGACGTGCGGCCATAGTCCAAGAGGTTGGGTAGCGACGTCTTCTTGCCGCTGAGCACGCGGCCGTCGTTGAGCACCTCCGATGTTGTGGTCGTCGTCTCGGTCGTCGTCGTGTCTTCTGCAATATTAAAATTCAGCCCCTCGCCGGTGGCGTCCGCTTGGTTGTCCATGACGAACGCCGCGGACCCAATGCTGTCGGCCGAGTGGCTCCGCGTCTTGTTCCGCGTCGGCGTCGCTGCGAACGCGCTCGTTGATGGCACGCTGCTCGCAGAGTTGAGGTAGAGTTTGTTGCGATAGTCGTCTTCGCTGTCGCTCATGTTGACGTTGAGATACGTGTACCGCATGTCGTTGACGTCGAGAAACTGGTCCATGAGCGGTCGCGTCTGGCACGTCACGCTCTCGCGGCACGTGCGCGCGTGCTTGACGACGGCGTCGAGGAACGCATTGAGTCCAATGCGGCGCGCTTCGAGCACTTTCTCCCTCGTGTTACCAAAGAGCCGGCGGTGCGGAAACTGCATAAAGCACGTGCGCTTGGACATGATCGAGCAGTGCGCGCACATGTCGCCGCGCTTGACAGCGTCGTCGAGGCGCAGGCGGAAGAGCCGAAACTCGCTAAAGCGGCGGTACACGGTCCAGTTGAGCCCTGGGCTGCGCTCGTCCGAGACGCGGACGACATACTGCGTGTGCGTGTGGGCGTTCGAGGCCGATGGCTTGGCGACGAGCGCAATGTTGGTGTGGAGCACGCTCGGCGGCGCCGACGGCACCGAGAGGACCATGGTGGAGGAGGTCGCCGCCGTCGTGGTGATCGGCGCCGCGAGAGAAGCGCTCACGGCGGAATAATTGCGGAATGGTGTCACGTGCGATCGCGGGGAACTCGCCGAGGCTTTGTCGGCGGCGGACCATGGTCCATGGAACAAGAGAGGGAAACAAGGGAAGGGGGAAAGGGACGGCCGCGCTTTTATTAGGGTTCACAGAGGGGTAGGGTGACTCCGTCAGCCGTTTCAGCTGATGTGCGGCACCAACGAAATCACGCAGAAAACGTATATCCGCTGAAACCAGTTGTATAGAATCACAGAAATAGGTGTCTACAAATTCTAGTTATTTATACCCGGTGAAAACCGAGCGTCAAACGCATCATATCGTTATTCAGTGAAGGTCGGGTGAGAGTGTGGGTCATTATCCTGGTGAACGGACACCCATGCTGCTGATTTGCCTTTCTTGGCCAACCCTTGACTTGGAGTTTGTATGAATAATTTCAAAGCTGGATCTAAACAAATTATTTGCGTTTCCAACAAACCGCCGTCATCACGGTCTGATCGCCGTTCCTTGATTCTGAAAGTTCAAGCACTCTTCCCTAACCCGTTGGGCTTTTGACCCCCAAACCTGAAAATCCGTTTCAACTTTGGCTCGCGGCCCTTTCGCTCCATTCTGAGGATGCAGTTTCCATCCAAGTTCTGTCATACGCAGGCAAGGATGGAGTTCATGCACAT
>JAADWR010000142.1:0-15689 GCA_023336345.1 Pythium inflatum | reverse complement strand
GCTGCGCTGCGCGAAATCTGCCACATACTCGACCTTCTCGCGGATCCCAACCACCCCATGGCGCAGCAACTCGAGACTTTTGAAGTTGATGCGTTCTGTATGGTCAATGGCAACGAAGCCGTCGACTCAAATGTGTTGGATACCGCCCTCCGTATGCTTCAGAGCAACAAGATTTTATCCCGATTGAAGCTCCACTTGGCGCTTGCTGCGACCGATAAGGCTGCCGTCCAGCGGGTGGCTGCCGAGCTCTCCAAGCACCACAATGTTCTTTTACCAACACCAGAGGAACCGTTGGGATGGCGCCAGAAAACGTCGTTCTTGAGTGTCGTGTGGTCCAAGACGAGCGGACTGGATAGTGCAATGCAGCAGCTCGATCGGCGCGTGATCTCGATGATCTTTAACTTCGTGCCCGACCGTCGACTCCGCTTGATTGACATTGCGATGCCCGAACCACTCGATGAAGACGATTAAGAGCTCTAAGGAACTCGATGTTCTTTCATCAAGAGTGCAAGTTGGACAAAACCATCAAGTCGCTGATATGGCTACACTCTCACCCGATTGATCAATATTCGGTGGCTTATATTTGGTTTGTTTCTCGGAGAGCACCAAAGAATGGCGGCATCGGCAGTGGCGCTCCTGGCGCCATGGCTGCTGACGCTCCAAGAGCTCCATATCCGACCAATCGCCACAGATGAATACGCCTCGTTCTATCCTTCATCTACTGCCGGCCTCTGGCTCCGATTCAAGTTCCCCACCGACAAAGCTCCGTCTCACTTCACGCGGTGGATCGAAGCCCTCGAATTGGTCGCGCTGCTCGCTTGGGCGCACCCGATGGAGTGGTTGACCGTGAACCCACTGTTTCCATCGACAGACACAGAGTGGATTGCAGCCGAGTGGAAGAAACTGCTTGAGCAATGTTCCCCGCCGCGAGTACTTGGGTACGAGCTCGACTGTACCCATGAAGACGACGTGGGAGTGCTTTGTGATTACCTCAACTCGAGCGAAACCACCGAAGACGCTCTTTCACCCGAGTGCTACGCGGTGCGCGAAACATTTGAAGCACTTCTCGAGCATAGCGTTCATGTCGAAGTTCGTGTGCGACTTCGCCTCGGCATCAACGCGAAATGGCCGACGGTCGGAATAGCAGCGTTACCATCTTTCGCTGCACTGACCACGTTGCGGCACGATCTCTCAACTGAGGAAGGCGTGCCGACCAGTCGTCTTGCCAACATGCGCAGCAGAATCGGCGAGGTTCATGATCCTCGCTTTGCCGTGACGTCGGTCACGGAGGAACTGCTCGCCAACATGCGGACGATTTGGGCGAGCGGCATCCGTGTCTTCGATTTCCCGTGTATGAAGCTTTCGATGCGCGATAATCCAAGTTTGTACGTCAACGCTCTTGATGAGTTGTTTGGTGTTGAGCGCGATGGCACCATTCGAAATGTGCTCGTTGGAGATTTGGTGGATCAAACAGTCGCGCCAGCGTTTCTGTCCGCACTGGCATCCAGCACGTCCGTCCGTGAAGTACTCTTTGAGTCGGCTCGATTCGGTTCCCACCAAGAACGACAACGCGAGTTTCAGTATGGACTCCAGTGGTTGGCCTACGCGTTCTTCAGCCGTCAAGCGAACAATGCCCTTGCCAAAATCTCTATTGGCTGCCGTTGCCTCCCAGCAGAGGATGTGATTGCAATGTGTGAAGTGCTCGAGGCCGACGATCCCTTGACTGTGCTATTCCCAAGTCTCGCCTCCAGCATTCGAGAATATCGTGATCTCCGTGTGTCGACGACGCGGGTTACCCTGGACGATCCAACGGCAAGTAATGTCACGGAGTTGGATGTTGTCGCATCCAATATGCGTGTACTATCCCAACAAGGCGAGTGGTGGTGCGTACTATTGCCAAGTTGGGGCCCAGCATGGGTTCATGAAGAACAAGGCATGGTATCTGAGGTCCTTGTGGACGAACTATCGCGCGCAATCTCCATGCGACCGTCCGTTATGGTTGAACTTCGCGATATTCAACCATGGAATCAAGAGCCGTTGATGCGTTTGCTCCGCTTGAGTGGCACGACAATCAAGGCAGTTAAGGTCGATGCTCCGTGCCAAGCTGCGGTCCTCGATGCGTGTCCAGAGTTGGAAGAGTTGGTTTCTATGTCTGGCACGGCCGACGAACTCTCCCTTTGGCCCACATTCTTTACCCAGGGTCGATGTCCGCGCCTCAAAACCCTTGTGATCCGGATGGGGATATTACCCGACACTGGGCTACCCGAACTCGAGCAGCTTTTCCACGTGCTTGCCGACAACGAGCATCCCCTGACCCAGCAGCTCGACCGCCTTTTCTTCAGCGCCGTTTCATATGACAATGACTTCGGTGATGACTCGAGAGTGCTAAACGCCGCGCTTGAAATGCTCACATCGAACAAGACGCTGATCAACTTGACGCTCAGGCTACCGCCTACAGTGAGAAACGCTGCGGCGGTCAACCGGCTCCTCAGCGGATTTGCTTCGCACCACAATGTCGAGCTACCGACGGCATGTCATCTCGGACGGCGTGAAAACGCCGCGTTCTTGAGTGTGACTTCGACACATTCGACAGCGACGCCGGCGCTTCTGCAGCAGTTGGATCGACGCATTGTGTCGCTCATCTTGGCGTTTGCTCCCGACCGTCGCCACCGCTTGATCGAAGTCAGGATCCCCGAGCTCCGATTCTAGAATATCGGCTGATTAGCTTGAAGCTAACCAGGAACTGGGCTAGCTCTTTATCTACTTGTCATTGGCCAATATTCGAAATAGTTTCTCCCAATGGCATCTGCCTCCCTTGCTTCAACCTTTGGGGCGGGAAACTCAAACGGCAATTTCCATCGGCAACCAAGGGAAACGGTGGACGACGCGTCGCTCGTCCTCGCGCCGTACGACGACGTTTTCAAGCGCCTCGTTCCTGTCGCGTTTAAAGCGTCGTGTGCACCGCACGTGCGCTGGGTCGAGAGCCTTGTCCCAGCCTATAAAAGGCCGCGCGTCGGCCATGCGCTCGTGTTGTTGGCGCCTCTGGAGCGCGTGAATGCCGACGCGTGGCGTCAAGAACTCGTACGGTGTGGTGAACGCGTATGGCACTGTGGGTCGAGCCAAGTCGCGACTACGTAGCGGTTGAGATCGGTTGAGATTGAACAAAATAAAGTGGGCGCCTTTTTGTGCTCTGAGCGTGCAGATATGATTCTCTTTGGCACTTTATATATCAGGGGATTCGCTTAGACCGCGAACAAACTGTATCGCTTCGTCAAACACTCTCCTCGGATTCCAGCAACGTCATTGAAATTCTTGCTGTCCTGTGCGACAGGGATTATGCGCTGACTCGGCACCTTGGACAACTGAGTCTCACGGTATCGTTCCCCGAGACGCCAAAAAGGGAATTTGTTGCGGCGTGGCACCACATGCTGCAGTGCAACCGCTCTCTCCGTGAAGCTTTCTTGATTGTTCTCGGGTCCGCATCTATCGACGTGCCGGATGACGAACAAGTCATTACCCGCGCAGGCTCACTCAAGTTCCTCGGCAGCTCGCATTCCTCACCCTCGACCAACAACCAACGCGTCTCGACAGCGCTCTGGGTCGTCTCGACACGGTCGTCATCACCATGATCTTTGAGTTGCGGCAGAGCATCGCGTGCGCACTCACTACACCAGAAGCTAGGTCCGCAGGCATCGATTGCCTCTATTGTATGATATGGCTACAGTTCACGTGTAGCCATATCGTGTGATAGAGGATCCATTTTATTAGAGGGCCAGCATACTTCCATTTTATTGGCCAAAAGTGAGCTATCCAGATTCTCCCCCATTCCATCAGCCGAGTGAGAATGGCAGACGCGCCGATCGCGCACCTCCGCGGGCGGCGCAACGCGTTGCAAGAGCTTTGGTCCGTACAGCCACTAGGAAGCGACGAGGATGAGAACGACGACAGCACTTCTCCGCTCGTGCTCCGCGTCCGTGGCAGGAGTCTCACGAGTGCGCACAGCGCTGTGCTGCTCCAGAACGCGGCCGAAGCCCTCGGTGCCATCACAATGCTCGCGCAGGTCGACGTTGTCGCGTGGCAGAACGAAGTCAAAGCTGTGTGGCCGCAGGTCGACTTTGATCTCGTGTTCAGTAAACTTCGCCGCCGCCGTCGCGAGATCGTCATGGGACTTGCGTTCGAGGTGGACCTGAAAACGCCCATGGAGTCGCTGTTGATCGCGATGCTCGTGGAGGACGGATTCTCCCCGGCATTTCGAGCTCTGCTCGACAATGCACAAGACGACTCGGAACGGTTTGTGCCGCCACTGGTGCCCGTCGGCCTGACGATCTGCCGCAGCGTTGTCGAGCAACCAAATTGTCCAAGTCTCATTATCGGATCGCTCTTTCCTACCAAAGGAGTTGCAGCGATGGACCCGGAGCGCCAAACGCTTGAAAAGCTCGCTCGTTCAATACAGAGACGAAGGAATGGCTCGAGGGGCCGCGACGCACTTGACACCCGACGTCCTCACGACGATGTTTGCGTTTGCAGGGCACGTGTGCACGCGCCAAATGATCGTCCGAATCAACTGATAACCCATGACAACGTAAATTCGAAATTCGTTTGGTACTAGGTGGGGTGTGCCCGCTTCGCGGGCACCGTGAACGTGCTGGGTTGGCGGGGACTCAAGGGCAGCGCTTGCGCTGCCTGTTTGGGTTGCCTGAGGCAACCCGTCTTTCAACCACTTTGACGCACCGCCACAATGACGCGCCATGGTGACGTCGCTGCAAGACTGTTATGTTCAGCCAATCAGAATCCCAAAAGGGTAAGGTTGTGAAGAAATGTCTTGTGTCAATCAATTCAACGGTAGTTCTGGCTCCAAAATTTGTTGAAGTACTGTTTTGCGACCAGAAGCTCGCTCACAGCGCTCGCTGACAGCGCTCCGCGCGCAAAGATCTCTCATTCCCAGTGTTTCGGAATAGGTTTTCGCGATTTTGAGATATCACACTGAAATTTTGAGATATCACACTGAAATTTTGAGATATCACTGTGCTTTTGATGCGTCAGACTTGTCCTTGTTGCCGCCAATCAACCTATTAACAGTAAGAGGGCATATTTATTTAACCCAACTTCAACGTGGAGTGATGATACCAAAAAATACCGGTTGCGTACCGATATATTCTCAGTTTTCGCGCGCAATTTATAATGCCCCGGGGTGTCTACTCGTTTGATTCGGATCCTCTTCCACAAGACCAGAAAAACGAAGAGAAGAATGGTGAGCGACTTCGAGTCGTGGATTCTCCAAAGCATGATGGCACAAGTGGACTATGACGCGTGGCTCGAAGCGATGCTCAAGGTTGTCTCGTCACGCCGCCCATATTTGCTCACTTGTACCCGACAATCGCAAACGCAGTGAAGCCAGAACTTCCTAGACGCTTCGCCATCTCGTTTCCACCTCGGCTCGACACTGCGGAGTACCAGTGGGACCCGTTCTTGAAGAACCTGTTCCAACCGAAGGACTGGAGCGAACGATTTGAGTTGGCATACTGTGCCGCGTACCAGACAATGACAGCCAAGGGATTCGACATGAACAAGCTCGAGCCTGTTCCTGTGAAGTTGCGGTTCGCGCCACAGCATTTTGGGTACTTGCGTCAAATCGAGATCTTGAAGGAGATTACGAACCTACTCATCAAGATTAAGAAGATCGAAGAGCGATGGCACAAGCGTCGACAGTGGCGACTTTCGCCACAGCTCAAGGCTCCTCCTGTGCTCGTCCTCGACTGTATCGACTTGGACTTGCGCGAGTTCACCGTGTATCCTTCAGTGCTCAACGCCGTTGAGAAGTTGGTCGCGACTGCAGGCGTTCGCATCGAGAACTTGACGCTTCCAGACCACGAGTATGACGGCGTGTGTGATCAACAACAGCTTCGATCGGCGTGGGCGGGTCTCTTGTGTACTGTTATGGGTATCCAGGACTTTCGCCACGGCTCACGAGCACGCGAGAGCACGCTCCCAGGTATCGACCGGCTCGTTGTGCCGTCGGCGTTTGTCTACGGTCACTACTTGCAACCAGTTCTGATGGCCGCAAGAAACCCTCGTGGTGTGAAATCTGCGCGAATCGAGTTGGGCAATTTGCTGAAGGAGCGCAACGTAAACGACGAGATCGTAGGCGGGTTGATCGGCTATGCATTCTTCACCAAGAATTCCCAAAGCTCGATCATGTCACTGGATATCGACCAAGTGGTCTTTGCCTCGCATGGAATGAATGCTATGGAGGCGGTCGCCAACGCCAGCGATCCGCGCAAGCGACTGTATCAACTGATCACTGAAGTCCATGACGATCAAGGCTTTGCGCACGAGCGAGAGATCAGTCTCAAGATGGGAACACCGCTCAAGCCGTGCTGGGGATCATCACTCGCGAAAACCCCTGCGCCGTGGACTGCCACAGTCATTTATGACGACCCAAACAAGTCCACCATGTCGGTGTATGTTCCGGGTTTTGGGTTGTACGAAGTCGACCGATCACGAGTGCCCAACAAAAAGAGACGAACCAAAGCCTCCCAGAATCCAGCACGACCGACGTTCACAGGGCCGTCAACTAACTTGGAAGCCCTATCACTTCGACTACGTCGCGGTGATGAAACCGACAATGCCAGCACAGTATTGGTTCCAACCGATCTCGTTCGCCAATTGGGTGTACTGGGTGGCCGCTACCTCAAGGCTTTCACCTTGACGTCCGAGCTCACCAACGAAGACACGGTCCGCGAAGTGTTTGAACACTACAAGAACCTCCGCAGTCTCGGTCTCATCAACGCCAAACTCGAAGACCTAAGTGAGTTTGCGGTCACTTACCACCAAGGCTGCCGAGTGTCGTCGCTCGACTTGAGCGGCTGCCGCATTCCGATGGTCTTGTTCAAGTCACTTATGCGATGGCTCACGACCGACGATAAAGTCAAGACGACGCTTCGCCGCCTTCGCTTGGGAAAGGACTGGGAGTCGTCGTTCTTCACGCAGACGACTGCTGACATGATCACGAATATGCTCAAAGTCGACAAGCACTTGAGTCACCTCCATCTCTACATCCCCAAGAAGGCCGACATGTGGAATGCCGTTTCCGCGTTTCAAAACGAACATCTTTCCCAAACTGAACGCCGAACGGTGATCGTCGAAGCGCCTCCACCGCCACCGCGAGTCAACGATGACCGCGATTGGACGCTCCGCATCCTTCGAGAGAATTACGGCGAAGACTCTGAACAAGTGCAAGAGTACTTGGAACGCGCTGCGCGTCGAGACAGAGCGCCCATTCGATGGTACGACTAGTGAGTCTTGCTTGTTGGCTCGTCCACGCGAGCCATCTTCGCTTCGCATCAACGTTCCACTATCCTCAGTCCACCTTGTTTTGGTCTTGGTCACCCTCGAAAGAATAATACCCCAGGGGTAATGGCGATTGGCGAAAATGACGCAAATCCAAAAAGAATCTCCATGGCGTCGGCCACAAGCGACGACGACGCGGTCGCGAATGCGGCGTCTGCGCCTGCGCTGTACTGACCGACGACGTGTGGGCGAGCGAAGACGCGACGAGCGACGACGACGATCCGTGGGACCTCGACAGCTCCAAATTCCTCGACGAAGACGGGAACCTGACGTCCGACGAAGAAAAGTGGGAAGTGCGCAAGCGCGCGCACGCCGATGAAAACGCCGCGAGTCTGTATCGGACCGCGACGACGCCACGTAGTGATGAGATCATTGATGTCGATCTTGAGTACTGCCCCGTACGCGTCCAGGACGAAGACCAGCGACGCGCGATCGTCCAGCACTTGCCGCGCGAGTGGATCTTTCTCGTCGAGTTTTTCTACGACATGCGCAAGACAATGGCGCTGGACGACGAGAAGCGGATGGATCCGCTGGATCGGTATACGATTGGACGAAGTGAACAAGACGACTCGCGCATTCGGTTCGAAGTCTCTGGCCACCAGTACGCCAACAATCTTTATGCGCGCGAGACCATTATTCTCCAAACCATGATGATCCAAGTTGATTGCACTGCGTGGGTCCGCGCGTTCATCAACATTATGCAGTTTCGAGCGCCACCATTTGTGCATCTTGGACATTGACCCTGTGGTCCTTACGGATGGCATGATGAGTGCGATCGAGCGAGCTGTGAATGCACAAGATTCCATGGATCAATTGCACCGCGAGATTATCGGTGATCAAGGCACCAAGTGTATTTCGACTCGTGGACTGCCGATCAGTGTGAAGAAGGGAACAGAAGAAGGGAACAGCACTCTCTCCGCCATGGGACGGACTTGCGATGAAGACCCACGCCCCGTGGACTGGAACCGTTGTTCATGACGACGCAAAGAAGACGACGCTGACAGTGTATATGCCTGGCTTTGGTCTGTGCGACATTGAGCGATCGCAGCTACCCAACAAGAAGCGCCGTACCACTTCCAGTGTCGAGTCGAGCGCGCCAGTTTCGATCGGTACCACTGCGGAACTAAGCCACCTGCGCCATTTGTCGCTGCGTCTCCGATCTGATGCAGATACTCATGATGAGGACGCGGTTTTGGATCCAACAATAGTCGCTGCTCGGATTGGCGCAGTCATGGGTCGTCACTTGGAGACGTTTCGACTCACGTCGACACTCACAAACGACGACACGGTCCGTGAAATCCTGGATCACTACACGAACCTACATAGCCTCAGTCTTCTCAACGCCCGTCTTGACGACCTCAGCGGATTTGCTATTGGGTATCACGAAAGCAGCCACATCTCATCACTTGACCTCAGTGGGTGCCAAATACCGATTGTCGTGTTCAATTCGCTGCTGCGTTGGCTTTCTATGGACAAGAAAGTCATGCGCTCGCTTCATCGACTCCGTTTCGGCAAGGGGTGGGACAACTCCTTCACCGAGACCACGATCAACATGATCATCAGTATGCTCAACGCTAACAAGCAACTGACGCATCTCCACATCCATATCCCAGGGAAGCCTAGCCAGTGGAGTGCTGTATCCGCGTTCCAGGGCGAGCAGCTCCCGGGCAGCTCACTGCCGCGTCGTCGGCAACTCGCTTTGTTGAGTATCCTCCGTCAAGCCAAACCTTCAGGAGCTTCTACGTTTGACAGCTATCTTGTGGAGCACATTCTCGGATTTGTTGCTCCGTCAAAGCGACGAACCGTCATCATCGAACCACCACCGCCTCCACCAATCGAACGAGACCCATATCGACGCATGGTGCAAGAGCTACATGAAAATACCGATTATTAGCGAGGCGCCGAACGCTGTCACGCGTTGCTTGGTCCTTGAGTAGTAAAACAAAGCCATTTTGCTATTACTTGCGAGGCAGTAATGGGGTGTTTTGTCTTGAGAGGAATGGAGTTGAAGAGGATCTCACGGCACCAACCACCATCGAGGTGCCTGTGCTTTACAAGCCCCAACTGCTCTCTTACACCACACCGAGTTAGATGAGTCACGAGGGTCAAACACATGCGCAAGCAAGCCTCAGGCCAAGGCTTAGCTGGGGACCAGGTTTACTTGAACTCTTGGTCGTGAAGTTCACCATACCGACGCCGGTTACAGGTCTTCGTCTTCATCTGGAAGGGGTACGGCCATCGCTGCAGCAGCAGTCTCGGCCTCCAGCATAGCGATTTGATCAGCGGTCAGCATAACCTCCGGAAAATTCACCACTGGAGGTTCGACGATCATAAAGTTTTCATCCCTATGGGAAATTACAGTAGAGTTAGCAGTGATGCACAGATCAATACTAAACAATAAGAGCACTCACCGTCCGAGCGTGCGCATCAACCACAAAAACACCGTCTGCAAATGCTCTTCCGAATCGGACTTGGACGAGATCTCAATGTGCGGGAGCTCAATGTCGTGGTCCAATTTCAGGCGAGTGAAGCGCTGCCTCTGCATGCCTTGGTCTGACTTGTTCCCACACAGCACGACCGGGATGCGTTCGCACACACGGATGATGTCGTGGTACCACGCCGTCACTCGCTTGAGCGTGATGCGCGATGTCACGTCAAACATAATGATCGCGCAGTCGGCTTGCAAATAGTGTCCGCCTCGTTGGCCATCGAACGCATCGTCGCCGGCCACATCGTAGCAATTGAAACGAATCGGCCCAAAGTTGGTGTGGAACACGAGTGGCTGAACATCGACGTCGAGTGTCGGAGTGTATCGAGCTTCAAACTCGCCCGTGAGAAATCGCTTGACGAACGTCGTCTTGCCAACGCCGATATCGCCGACGAGAAGCAGCTTGAATTCCGGAACGTTCTACATAGCGGATCAAGTTAGAAATTCCAGCAGCGTGATGCCGTGGCACGAGCCTTTGCGCCGTGAACACTCGTGGCTATCTGATATGTGAACGCATCACGACGCGAAAGCTCCTGATCCGCGGAACCGTTCGGGACATGAGCGACATGATCCGGCGAGGAATTGCCTCGCGCATGTAGGCGGCGGTAACAAAGACACAAAGGTTCCGATGCTGACGCGCGCGGCAAGGGAGCATGGGACGCACCGCCATGATGAGATTCCTGAGAAGCAGGGTTGAAAATGTCATCTCAACCCGTTGGTGATGCACCTGCATTTGAAATCATTGCACCGTCTTTTGAAACCCAACTTGGCGCCACGGAGTAATACCCCCGGGCTTCTATTCTGAGCCCCCTTCAAGAGCAAGGAAGGAAACGAAGAAGCACATGGAAAGGGAAACGCGATGGCGCGCGACGCCGATGACGCATAGGGGGTCGACGCGGCGACCGCGGTCGTTACTCCACCACATCAAGAAGCATCTCTCGACCAAGAGGCGGCAGCGGATCCATGGGCGAGCTAAGACGACACGAGCGACGACGATGCGTGGGAGTGCGGCAGCGCCGCGTTTTACGATTCGGATGGCAACTTGACTCGGACGAAGAAAATTACTCCGCGCGGCGACGCAAGAATGCTGAGAAGTTGGCTGATAAACTCCTGGAAATGGCGACAACGACGCGCGACGCGTGATCGATCGCTCGAATGGTACGCTCTCGAGCGTCGGCAAGGACTGGGATGCATCTTGCTTCTCGCCGTCGATGGTAAAAGCAGTTGAGAATATCCTCAAGGCAAACATGAAGCTCACACATCTTCACATCCATGTCCCAGTTAAAGCTGACACGTGGAAAGCTGTGTCTGCATTCCATGGCGAGCAGCTTACGAGGTATTCACTGCCGTCTCGCCATCAACTAGCTTGGGCAAGACTTGCCAAAGCACTTAGTGTATTTTCCACCAGAGCCGATCCACCGATTCGCTGGCGATGCTGAAGCTATTGGATTCATTCGTCGTCGGGCGTATTTTGGCGTTTGCAGCGGTGATCCAGCGTCGTACCGTGATCAGTGAAGTTCCACCCCAAGAGTCAGTCCAGCCGGATCGATATCGCCGATTTTGATTGAGTTTGGATCTAGTTTGCCAGGGCTAGAGTCACCAATGAAAAAGCTAGTGCGTTTATCACTATCGAGATAATTGTGTCAGGAGCATCACGTTACGTAACCATTCCCAGCCAGCTCGACGCGTGATGCCTCAACTCAGCCCGACGAGCACGACTCTCAGCTGCGAGAGCAAAAATGTGTTGGAACAAATGGTCATGGAGGCGGAAGCGACTCTGCTCGGAAACACTAATGAATGCAAGCCGCTGTCGCATCGAAAGTGGCGTCCCTGGAACAATGACGGTTTCCTTGGCAGCATCCAGTAGGGATGATGCGTCGATCGCGGAGAACGGGGACCGCGATAGCATGGCATGGACAAAGTGCAGATCAATATTGGACAGCCGTCGATTCCTCTCCAATAGTTGGCGAGCAGCCACGAGTACTGCTGGGATATCGGGGTCAGCGACAGCAACTTCGCTCAGCTTGAGGTGTTGGAGAGACTGACTGAGTGGATGGAGCGGGTCCGCAAGGGTATTGAGAAAACGATTGAGACTTCGCGGCGGCTGCATCTGGCAATTGATCTCCAGACGTTGCAGTTTGGACGATGCTGACTCGGCACATTCAATGAAAACATCGAGGGAATCGAGATTCACAGAACCGAACTGCAGTTCCTTGAGATTTGGGCACGACTCAAACAGAGTACGGCACCAAGCGGACAGGGGCGCGAAGTGAAAGTAACCCTCGAGTCGGACACATGTCAACTGCGCTCCGACAAGCCGTAGAAGCGCCGTGACGGCGTCCATACTCTGGTCGTCCATCGACTCGATGACCAACTCCGATATGCTGGATTTGTTCTTGGTGAGATCATGTGCGTCTTCAGTGCCTAGCACATTCTCACGATGGACCCACGTCTTACCGCTTCCAGGCAACAAGACGGACCACCACTTAGCGCTCATGCGCTCAATCACGTGCACCTTCACGGGATGATCTGCCTTGAAACACAGTTGCTGCACTGACTCATCTTCGGGATCTGTGAGCGCAAACTCGGATGCGAGGAGGTACACTGGACAGCGGTCACTATCTTGACGAGGCGAGCACTGGAACAGCTCGTTCACTGGATTCTCTGACGTCAAAACGCGACGCACGGCGTCAACATGAGGCATGCGCAGGTGCCTGAGATCCGTGTGCAGTCGTGTAACCTTATGTTCTGCGTCGTGACTAAACAGCGCAAAGGCGACCCACTGCCACAGCGAGTCATGCCGATAGTTCGTGCCCCAGAGTTGAAGGTGAACCGTCTCAACAACTTGAGTCGCATGTGCACACAAAAGAACGGCTGGTGCCAGTTCAGACTGGCAAACAGACAGTGTCGGCACTGGCTGGGTCGTGTCGAGAAGGAGGGAACGCAACATGCTCGTGATGACCGTGGGCATCGAGGGATCTCGATCCAGCCGAACAGAAGGGAGAACCGGGATCCGCACCCCAAGACTTGCGAGCTCTTCCAGAACCTGAAGCCCCTCAATATCGACTTGGTCGCTTGCAAGGGCGACCTCGTGAATATACCACCACGACTCCACTTGCTCGCGAACTGCCGAGACCAGCGCGACGATACTCTTGAGAATGGTCGTTACGGTCTCAGGACCTCTCCCTCGACTCTCGATCACAAGCCGCACTGGCAAAAGCCGGTCAAACACGTCCACGGGAATACTCTTACCGCTCAGGCGCGCGTAGATCACGTCAAAGTCTGTTGAGAACGCTGTTGTGGCGTCAACTGGAGCAGACCAGAGCTCTCCCACAGAGGTGTTCACAGTCAACACGACCCCAATCGAGATCGGCTCATCGTTGTGGTCCATCATCTCATCGCTCCACGTTGTGGCTGCCCCGCGCCACGTATCACACAGCATCCGCCTCCAGCCGTCGTGATCCACACGCGAGAGAAGCGCCAAGAGCGCGAGTCCTTGGGGCAGTCGGTGGTCGCGCGTGGTCCGTAGAAACGTCAAGACGCCGCGACCGTCGAGCCACAGCACGCACTTCTCTGACGCGCTTCGGTGCCGCGGCTTAGGTCCCGTGTGATGGCCCAGGGCGTCCAGCGCGGCCTGCCACGACCGCAGGGCGTCCATATCGGTTGGATGATTTGCAAGAAGAAAGTTGACGAGTTCACATATTAGGGTGAAATCAACCCACGTCTGTACCGTTTTCTGGTATAACGTGTTATGGATATCCGGCCAAGTTCGGTACCATTAAATGGTACCGACTTGGCCAGATATCCATAACACGTTAGGTGTTTTTCGGAAAATTTCGAATTTAGCACCTTGTTATGAGCCCAACTAAAGCTTCTTTTGAAATCCGTGAACCACGGGGTTCTATTCGGCTGCGATTGTCTCCTTCAACGTGAGAAAGGGAGAAGAAGAAAACGCCGCCGTGGCGACGCGCACAACAGCTTGCGGCGCGGAAGCAACAAGACGATATGTCACAAAACACCGACGCCATCGTGCCATGGGCGAGTGAAGACGATACGAGTGGCGAGGACGCGCGCCGCATTGTGCGGTGGGATTCTGACGGCGCGTGGGATTCTGACGAGGCGTCACAAGCGAAGCCGCGCCGTTCCAAGATAGAAAACAGCGCCGAGTGGCTCTACGGCGAAGCGACGACGCCGCGCGAAGCCTGGCTCTGTCGAGTCGCCCAAGGCTGCCGTCTCGTACACGTGCTGTCGAAACCCTCACGTGAGCGGCTCTTTGATGCTTTGCCGCTAGAATGGCGGTTCGCCATTGATTACTTTCACCGCATGCGCACGACCATGAGTGTGGAAGCCCAACGCGCGTCGATAGATTGAAAGGTTTTCGTATGGGCCGAGGCGTAGAAGAGGACGGGCGGAATGAATTTCGAATGTGGACGAGCAGTGATGGAAATCGACGGATTCACGAGTCGATTGTTTTCCACCCTAATGGCCCAAGTCGACTACAACGCGTGGCTGCGTGCGCTTGTTGAGATTGGCGAGTTTAAGCCGCCTCCATGGATGCATATCGATGGGGCGAGACTGGGCTCGGAGACATTGCATCCGCGGCTTTCGGTCTCGTTCCAAACCAACTTGCACTGGGACTACTACGAGTGGGACGAGTGCGTCAAGGGACTTTTCCAGACTCCGAGAAACTCCCATGAATTTCAAAAGGATTACTGTGCAGCGTATCAAATCGTGACTTCGAAAGGCTTTGATATGGCCAAGCTCAAGTCTATTCCAGTGAAGCTGCGGTTTGCACTAAAGCACTGTGGCAACTTGCGCCAAGGCGCAATCTTGAAGGCCATTATGCACGTGATTGCCAAGACCAAGAAGATAATTGAACGTCGGCAGAAACGACCGCAGTGGCGTGAGAGCCCTAAGCTGAAAGCTCCGCCGGTGCTCTATATCGAATGCGTGGAATTGAATCTGCGCGACTTCACCATGTCCCCGTCTGTCTTGACGGCATTGGGAAGCTCATCGCAACTCTGAACACATCCGGGGTCCGCAGACAGAGTCTCACGCTTCCAAGTCGAGCATTTCATGGTTTGAACAGCGCGCAAGCGCTACGATCACCCTGGGCATCACTGTTGTGCACTGTCTTGGGCGTTGAAGGTGGTCGACAGGGAACTCAAGCGCTCGAGAATAATCTCCTGGGCGGGAACCGACTCGTCGTGCCGTCTTTCTACATGAAAGCGGACTATGCGTTGCCAGTGCTTATGGCAGCTCGTGATGCTTGCGGAGTCACAGCGGTTCGAGGTGAAATGGACGGCATGTTGCACAATCGTTACGACCACCAGTACTTCGGTGCTTTGGCCGGCTATGCATTCTTCAGCAAACAGTCGCGAAGCTCGATTACCACACTGGATATCGACCAAATGGTGTTCACGGAGCAAACAATGAGTTCGCTGGAACGGATTGCAAGTGCTGACAATCCCGTAAAAGAAGTCTGCCAGGAGCTTGCACAACACGATCTCGGTGACGGCGTCGTGGATGGGGAAGAGATTAGCGTGAAGAAAGGGACATTACTCACACAGTGGTTGTCCCAAGTCGAAATCAAGGCGCCTGCACCTTGGCAAGGTGCAATCATCTACGATGCTCGTGACCAGACGACGGCGACTGTGTACTTGCCTGGTTTTGGTGTCTGTGACGTGGATCGCGCGACAAGAAGAAACGTTCAATGGCGAGTGCCGACTCGAGACCTTCATCACCTACGCCTACCACAGGATATTCGACTCAACTACGTCACCTCGCAATGCATCTTGGTTCTGATGGTGATCTAGACCGTGGGTTAGGTCCAACTAGTGTGGTTCTACGG
>JAADWR010000141.1:0-15698 GCA_023336345.1 Pythium inflatum | reverse complement strand
GCGAGTGCTGTGACAAATGCCGCGCGTTCAGCGGCTGCAAGGCGTTTGCGTGGTCGAACCAGAACGGCGGGACGTGCTGGTTCAAGAAGGAGAAGGGCACGGCGGTGTCCAAGCCCGGCGTGAACGCTGGCTGGATTTAAGCGACACCGCAGGTTCTGAGCGGCGAACCCAGCGTGTCGCACCGCATCTTCATCCCGGTACATCGAACATTCTCAAGAAACCAAAACAACGCGTGTCTAGGACTGCATATCTAACCGTCAATCTCCAATCGATCTGGTCATTCTATTTGATGTCTCGTCAATGGTGAGCCAAATAGAAACGGGATTCTATTGTGAGTGATGGTCCGCCCAAATGAGATCCGCAATTCTCAACAGAACTCGTTTGTCGATGGCGATATAACTGCATCAAGAGTGGCTCCTGCGCGCGGTGCTCGCATTTCTTCCGGACGGAGGCGAGGAGCTCCACATTCTGTGGCTCCTCGCGCTTGAGGATGGCGCGACGACCTGCGCAGCGTCCTCGAGCAGCACGCGACGATCTCCCGTCCGGTCGCTCGTTCCGTCGCCACGGTCTACTCGCTGTGGTCCGCACTCCTCAACCTCTCGAGAGACTACAAGCGGCACCAAAAGCTCTCGATCGAAACCATCGGTATCATCAACGAGGAGCTCCATCGCCGGGCGTCCCCGTGCACAAGGATCGTTCTCCAGCGCTACGTATGGCGGTCGGGTTGACGCATCGCACCGTCTCGTCTCGCGCGACCTTCTGTACGATCTGTCGCTCGCCGCTCGAGCATCGTTCATGCTATCAATCACGTATGTGTACAGCCACGGGTGGGAAGCCAGGGGCACACTATTGTTGCGGGGACTTGTCGACAGTCATGAAGGCCGCGGCCCGCAAAGGTCGACTCGAGAGCGTCGTGTGGCTCCACTATACGGCGTGCTACGACCAAGAGCAAGCGCTCAACGAGGCAGCAACCAGCGACCACACGCACGTCGTGTCGTGGCTCCTTGATTCGTGGAGTTCCGATAGCAAGACGATGAAGCACTTGGTGTCATGGCGTGGCGAAACCGAAACAACACGCTGTACCACTCCATGACGAGAAAATGGGGCTATGCGAGTGCATTGCGCGCGTACGCACCCGTGTCCCAGGCCGTGAAACTCGGCGACGTCCAGAGTCTTGTAGCGCTTTGTGCATACCCACTCTTTCACGCCAGTCTTGATCCAAAGGACTCAGTTGCCGCTGCCGCTGCAGGTCAACTCGCTGTTCTCCAATTTTTCTCCGAGCAGTTTCCGATGTCATGGATGGGAAGCCGCCATTGGTGGCTGCGGTGCAGCATGGCCGCGTCGAGGTCGCGCAGTGGCTGATCCGGGACCGTTTTTGCGAGATCGATGTGCGGATCTTGGAGGAAACCATCCGCGCTGGACTCTTAGGTCTCTTACAATGGATGATCAGCCGCGTGAACGACTCGAGGATGCTCGAGACGGCCATTCGTAACTCCAATGGCTATACCACCAGCCTCGAACTGCACAAGTGGCTCGTAGACGAACACTATTTTCGCCTCTGCGTGTACATTCATGGCGTCGCTGCAATCGACCGGAATGATAATGAACACGCCAAGTGGATCGTAGACCAGTGCGTCGCAAGAGAACACCAAGTGGTTCACATCGATACGCTCTTGGAGACTGCGATTGAGACGGGCAATCTCGATCTTGTGCAGTGGTTTGTTGAAGAACGCAACGTGTGGAGCCCAAGAGCCTTTGGCTTGGCGTCGGTCGGACCCAGCGTTCCGGTCTGGGAGTACATACACGCCACTGCACTCGCGCGATCGCGGTCTCGCGGTCTCGCGGTCTCGCGGAATTGTTGCCTTCGTCCCGTCATCCCAACCGTGTCTCACTCGAGCCCACGAATCGAGGAAACATTGATTTCGATTCCTTCGACACGCTCGAGCGGCTTCTTGATCACGGGTTCCGAACGGCACTCTTTACGAAAGAGGCACTCAGCTATGCAATGCTCTATGAACGGGAGTATGACGAGTTTCAGCACGCGCTGGACCCCGAACGACGCTTTTCTTCCCACGAAATGTATCGCTATCGGCGTGTTATGGAACGCATCATCGAGGTTTATGACCCAGAATACGTGCGACAGCACCACTGGATCCCGCGATGGGGGGCACGACTAGGAAACCTCGACGCTCTCAAGCGACTTGCAGCCGTTGGTCACGAAAGCCTTTTTACGAGGCGCTTGTTTGATAGTCTCCTGCTTGCGTCTCGCTCTGAAGCCGTTATCCAGTGGTTTCTCGAGCAAAAACCGGTGCTGTTTACGACGCTCGTCGTCCGATGGGCAGTCACGCAGGGCAAACGCGGGATTCTCGAGTGGATCTTCACGACTTTCTTGTCGCTTCACGCCTCAAACCTCTCGGACTGCGAAGTGCTCGAGCAAAAGTGGGTGCGGACAGCGCTGTGGACAGCCGCTCAACAAGAGCGACTCGATTTCGTTCGCTTGGTGCAGACGTCGGCGCAAGTTCGGTCCAATTCGAAGTTGTGGCATGGGATTGATCTCACATTTTGCCATGAGTGACTGAAGAAGGACTGGGCGATGGTTAGCTCGAGCTCGTCCACGGATTAAAGAACACGCTTCCTTTACCCACGGCCTCTTGAAACGTAGCAAACGCTGGTACGTCAGGGTCCATGTGCTTCAGTACGCGCAAATCACGCACGATCCGACCTGCGACTGTCGATGGATCAAGTGGATCGCCGTCCACACGCTCGTAATGACTGAACACTGTGTGAATCTTGAGCTTGAGTGACTCTACTGCAGTTTCCAATTCCTCATCCAAACCGACGCATTTGATCGCGCGTAAATGGAAGCGCACGACCGTTTTGTTCGTGTTCTGGTGAACGACTCGAGCTTCTCGAGCCATCATCACGTCCATACAAATGTCAATATGTTCCGTGCTGCACTGGATTTCGACAACCATGACTGGCTCGAGCAACGCGGGCGACGACGCCAACTGGCACAACAAAACCAGCCGACGCATGGCGACAATAAACTGTCCTCGTCCCCAGTGACGCTCCATCCCAAACATTCCGATGGCAGTAAGATCCAATCGTACGCCAAAGAGCGGTTCACCACAGAGCACGCCTTGGGAACAGCCAAAGACAAACCCAATGCGCATGGGCTCGACCGTGTGCTCATAGAAAAACGTGCGGTCGGTCGACTGGTCCACAAGCGCGTTGGCATCGCAGTACATTTGCACGGGGCCGCTCAAGAAATTGCCAACGTCGCGATCGCTCCATCCGAAATGGCAAAGTCGGGTCTTCAGTTCCTCCCACGGAAGCGTCGACGCCAAGGCGAGATCGTCGGCTTGTGCGGCTTCGATCGGCTCAACTTGTCCAAATAACCGCACATTCTTGTTTGGCGATCTGGCCATGTTGACATCGGGCGACGCAGTCGTCACTGTTTCTCGATAGATACATCTTGGCTCTGAGACCGTAAATGCCAGTTCTGGGTGAATCCTTCGAATATGAGCAACGGCGCGGTGCAGACATTTCCATTTCGTCGCATTCAACGTGATTTCACCAGTGTCTTCTGCGGCGTAGCCCTCGATCGTGAGATCCACTCTTGCAGTTTGCATCACAGCGTCGAGGAGGGATGTGCCAACATTGGACTTCAGAGGCGTGAGTATTGTACGCACGACCATGTGTGTGGCGGTCGCTTTTAGTTGGTGCATCAAGTTGGACCCCATGAGCTCCAATGGCGCGCACGTCGTGACGATTCCAGTCTTGCAAATGTGCTCGTCCAAACCGCTCAGGACGCACACGTTCCCGGCCGGTACGACCTCGACGTCATGAATGCTATCGCCTACGATGACGCCGATTTTCTCGACGTGCGCGGCGTGGCATTGGATTTCCTGTGGGTCAAGCACGAACCGTTGCGTGTGGTCTTCGTCATCCGTCGGGTTGTGCGTGAGGACCTGAACGTCTTGATTCACAGACACTTTACCCGACAAAACACGCGCTACAGCGAGGTATCGGCGGCTTTCTGGACAAGAGATCAGTCGGACAATGCGCGCGACGAGCGCTCCGCGTGCTTGACAGGAAAATACGTATTGTGCCCAGTCGTGCGTCCGGAGGTCGTTGCCCACGAGTCCCTGCTGGCTCATGGTCGGAGGGGGAACGTGCTCGACAATCATTTGTAGCACCGCGCGTCGAAGCGGCAACCAACGTTCGAGCCTAGGACTTCGCGGATATTCCTGTTTGAGTTCCATAGCTTCGAGAATTCTCTTACACTCGGCGCCGTCGTTTGCAAGGCTCGCGTGTAGCGCGCAGCGTAGTGGATCGAAGATGAGCTGCTCAAACGCTTCGGTCTGATCGACGCTCGAGCCGCCCCAGAGCCGCTCGGTCATTTCCATCACATCAACGTTTGCTTTTTTCGCATACGCTCCTGCAAATTGCGGAATTGTAAAGCTCCAGCTGCCGACGATCGAGCCAAAGACGACATGGCCGCGTTCGGGACAGACTTTGAGCTTGGCGAAAGCTTCCTCCGTCCCACTGGCCGTGCGGATGACTGCGTTCACGGCCGATACAATCCTCTCGAGCTTGACGAACAAGGACTCCGTTGATTGAGCGAGCGCTTTGCCCATCTTGTTGATCATAACCAGCACGCGCTTGTCTTCTGCGATGGCTTTATTCACCGCCGTCTCGACCCACAGTGTCACGTCATCGTCGGCATCCACACGCACAAGGAGACCATCGCACAGCGCGAGCGCGGCGTCCAATTCACTTTGGCACTCGATATTGTCGTTGTCGTCGACGACGTTGATGAGATACGGCGTGTCGGTCGTCGATGCCTGGAACTGGAGCGGCGTGATCTGGAGACTGGACACGCGCGGCCCGCGGTCTTGTGCCTCGGCGTCATCACGAGGAAGAGCGCGCTTCGCCATCGCACGAACAAGCGCTGCTGTCGAGTCGCCATCTCTTGCGACAACCGCGACATGGCGCACGCACCGCGCGTCCGTAACGAAGCGACGATCAAGCTCCATCCCCAACTGATCCCGTCAGCGATCTGACTCAGGAGTGATGATCAATGAATGGGTGATCCACTCGTGGGTACAAACTATCGAAACCGATTTCTAACCGACTTCACTTCAACGTCTCTTATGGGCTGTGAATGGGAGGAGCCACGCAACCTCGTCCCACACGATCTTCACCATTCTTCTACCTCTCACTCTTCAAGATGACGGCGCCATCTCCTGCGGCACTCGAGCGCCTCTTTGAGCCGTGGCGAGAGACTCTTCGCGCTGCACGCTTGCTTCGCACCCGCGATGATGCCAGTGCTCGAGACGATCCAAGCGTGTGGGTTGTAGCGGACTTCCCGCACGACGATCTAGCCTCCGTGGCTCGGCTCGTCGAAGCGATTGAACTGTTTGTCTTGCTCAATCGAGTCGATGCAAACACGTGGCTGAACATGGCGCGGCGGTTCGCAAGGTCTGGACGCGCAGATCCGTGGACACGACTTATCACGGAGACACGGGCTTGTCCTCGTGTATGCGGATGGCGACTTGTCGTCACGCACATTGAAGACATTGCCCATATGTGCATGTTCCTCGCTGAAGCAACGGAAGAAGGACCGTGTTCAGCCGAATACGTGCTCTTTGGACACATTCTGGAGGATGCGATCCAGCCCAAGGAATCCGAACCCATCTCGATGGTGCTCAGCGTGTCCTTGGCAATGAACGAGTGGCGAATCGTGTGGGTTGCCCTAACTCCGATCTTGACACTTGCTGCTATCCAGGCTTCAGTGACGACCGACACTCGGATTGACAAGCTGTGCTCTCAGCTCGAACGTGTGAAGTTTCTCCCAACGTGCCTGACGCCAGCCGACGAAGCCACGCTCGATCAATTTCAGCAGCTCGGCCGCCTTGGCGTTGCGATTGAACGGTTTCCAGATCTTGGAATGAACACTGTGAGTCGTGGCAACGCGGTTGCCTTCGTGAAGACCGTAAAGACGCTTCTCGGGTCACGGTCCTGTGGTGCATCAGGGCGAACGCGACGCGTTGCAATCCTGTCAAAGGACTATCCTCTGGGGTCGATCGAATCTGCCACGACAGACGCCACGATGCTGGATCACGTCTTCGCAACGTGTACGGATAACGGCCACCATGGTGCCGACGAACAGAAGCGCGAGTTGTACTGGATGGCATATGCCTTGTTTCGCTGCGACACAAACACAAGCGTCCGAAACATGCGCGTGAACTGTGAAGACGTTACAGTGGCGAAAGTCGAGACCATGGAAGAACTCGTGCGCGCCGACAATCCTCTTGGTTTGCTCTTTGAAGATCTCGCTTCGAGTATTGATACCCACAAGCGCACACGACTGAGTGCATCGCGCTTCTTGCTCTTTGACCCGACGATCGAGGCCAGTGAATACCCGGTGCTCGACAGCACTGGGTACAACGGTTTGCGCGTGCTTGGGACGGTGGAAATTGGTGGATCGTTCTCTTGCCGGGATGGGGAAAAGCCTGGGTGCACAAGGATGAAGCCCAACTCTCACGTAGTGAAACCACCATTGATGGTGGCATGAAGATGACCGAGTCGCTCGAGCTGGTGTCGCCACGCGATCGAGCAGCCACTGTTGCACTGCTTCGCCTTGTGGGAGCAAAAGTCATCAACCTACACTTGACCGAGGTTGGGGCCGTGCCCGAGAACTGGTGGACGGACATCTTCAGCAGCTGTCCCGAGGTGCAAGAACTGTACGTTGACGGCATCACGTGGCGACGCTTGTCCGCAGCTGTCGAAAGCCTCGCCCGCAGCCGCGTCAATAAGCTCGCCCGCTTTGTTCATTGAAGTCCAGTACGTTAGCCCTGAAAATCTTGTCGACCTCCGCGAGATTTTTGCGGCACTGACAGATCGACGCCATCCGCTCTCAAAACATTTGCGCAGTTTTGGGTTTTCGGCTGGAGGGACCGCAGTTCATGAAGGAATTGTCGATCCCGAAGTTTTTACACACGCGCTGAAGATGTAGGAGAAAAACAAGATGCTCCATGTCTTTCGCTTGGAACTCCCAGTGTCTGTGCCAACTGCGGCAGAGGCGATGGCGCTGAAGGCAGCATTTGCCCGTCACCACCACCAGGTCCTTCCAGTCGAGGCGAATCAGCTTGGTGTTCGTGAAAAAGCCGCGTTCCTCTCGGTCTTGGTGGCCGACAACATGCTGCCTGCGTTGTACGAGCTGGATCGAGGCATGGTTTCGACGATTCTGGACTTTGCGCCAAAGCCTTGCTACCGGTGCGTCAACCTTGAGGTGCCCAGCGTTGCTGACGATGCGTAAGTTGAAGGAGTCTTGTATACGCAGTGCTTGAGTGGTCGTTTTGTTGTGCATTGGTGCTCATCTGTGAAAAACGGACAAATATTCACAGACGAATGAGCTTGTGCACGATCGCTTCTACATCACCTTGGCTGACCACAACGTCACGAGCACCAGTAGCGCCATTGCACGGCGCCAGCTCAGTGTCCAAATCACTCTTGCACTCGGTATTGTCGGCTGCATCAACGCCATCGATGAGATGACGGGCGTCGAGACCTGGAACGGCAAGGTTGAGAAATATGGAATCGTCCGTACCACTTGAGGCGCGCGTTCTTCACCAGGAAGAGTGCTCTTGGTCTCCGCACGAGCAAGTGCTACTGCCGTATCCTCCGACAACCGCGACTCCAAGGTTTTGGTGTGTGTTGTGCTCCCGTGGAAGGCAGACGTGGTGTTCACAAACTCGATTTTTGGCGATAGATCGTCAGACTGGTCCGAACCCTCAATGGCAAGTTCGATGCGGTCAATCGGGCGACAAAGAAAGATCCCGAACTTACTCTTCTTTTCAACCTTGAGAAGTGCCGCGTGGTCATTTCTTACTCAACGTCCACTTCTCCAGGGATTGAAGCTAATTGTGGCTGATGTCACAGCTTCTTGAAACGAAGCGAGTGCTGGGACATCAGCATCCATGTGCTTTCGCACGCGGAGATCACGGACGATCCGACCAGCGACGGTTGATGGATCAAGTGGATCGCCGTCCACGCGCTCGCAATGGCTGAACAATATCTGAATCTGAAGTCTTGCAGAGGCATTTTCATCCGAGACTGTTGCCCTCAGTTGCTGCTCGAGGTCGATGCATTTGCTTGCCGACAAATGGAATCGTACAGTTGTCTTGGTCACACTCTGGCTGAGAACGCGCGCCTCTCGAGCGAGCATCACGTCAATGCAAACGTCAACAATTTCTGGACCGCTGTGGATCTCGACGACCATGACTGGCTCAAGCAACGCTGGAGAGGACGATAGCTGACACAGTAACAGTAACCGATGCATTGCGACGATGATCTGGCCCTGTGGCCACTGACGTTCCAACCCAGAGAGCTCGACGTCACGGAGATTCAAGCGTACACCAAACAGTGTTTCCCCACAAAGCACGCCTTGCCAACAGCCATTCGAAAACCCAACGCGTATTGGTTTGATCGTGTGCTGGTCGAAAAACGTCCGCCGAGTCAGCTGGTCAATACGAATGTTCTCGCCACAGCATCCTTGTTCGGGGCCACTCGACGGATTGGCGACTTCACGTTCGCTCCTGCCAACACGACCCAGTCGTAGCTTCAAGCGCTCCCACGAAAGTGTTGAAGCAGCATCGAGGTCTATTGCGCGTGTGGCGTCCATCGACTCGGCTTCGGCAAGCAGTCTCACACGCTTGTTCGGCGATTTCGCCATATATACGGTCGGTGACTTGGTTGTGACAGTTTCTCGATAGATAAAATACGACGTCGACATTGTAAACGCGCAAGAAAGATGAAGCAGCGGCTAAAGCGACGTCAAAACCGAGTGGAGAAACGCTGAATCAAACTGCCACAAAGCCTTCTATGGAAGCGATCTCTGCTACAGGCGCGGCTGCGAAGAAGGCACGAAGCAAGCACCCTGTGTCGGGGATACCGGATGAATGCAGTGTGATAGCGGAAGCGGTAGAGCGCGTCGAAGAACTCCAGCTCAAAATTACGGTCGCAGATGAACTGACGGATGAAAGGGTCGCTCAGTTTACGCAATGGCTGGACATCTTGAAGACGACAAACGCGTCGACGGCCAGTGACCGAGAGGCTGCAGCAACAATGGCCGTCGACATGATCGACACGACCTGCGCGAACATCCACTACTTTGTGCAAACAGCGAACGTTCGACAGTTCTCGCGCGACCTCGTCCTTCGCGAAGCCACAGGCGCATCCCGTATGCTTTTTCTCCTGACCAAGTTTCATCGCCAACTCGCTCCAACGACACGCGACCTATTGCCGGACGACAGTGTAATTGGAAAGCTCACGCGGCGCGCCGGACCAGCCTGTGCCTTTGGTGATTTTGTGAAGTTGGCGGTGCACACAGGCTCGCTGTTTAAAATGGTCGGGCGGCTGCCACAGGCAAAAGAACTCCTCGAGCTCGTGGAACGGCGTGTGCTCAAGCGCACGGCGCGTGACAAGGTGTTTCGTCAAATGGGAATTGCGTATGTCGCCGCACGGCTCAGCGGTGGATTTGAACCGATCGCTGGAACGTCAGTCGAAGCCCAGCGCGTCTTTAGGTGGCTCTCGCCCAGCACAGTTGGGACGTTCATGCTCGACCAGCTAGGTCAATACCAGTGGCTTCGCACCCTTGTCCCCGTCGAGCCCATGACGAACGACGCGCTGAGCCGTCTGTGCTCCCGTGTCCTCGCCGAAGCCCCGTGGCCGTTTATGACCTGCATGCCTACGACCGAAGGCGTGATCGTCGCGGTTCATTCTCCAAGAGAACTGAACCCAGTGGTCCGAACCGTCGTGGGCATTGCTGCGAGCAACCGTGTGCGCTTTCAGCCGACCAGCGAAGCCGACAATTCCAACCACCTCGTCGTCGATGGACTCGATGTCCACGACCTGTGCATGGCTCCGTCGACATAGGTGTCTACCGCCTCTGGCTGTGAACGTGTCGTAGCCAAGAAGACGCGAAGTACACGAAGGTGGCGACGGGCTGCGCTTTGAACCAAAAGATTAAGTCTGACATGTGAGACCAAAGCGCATCGCCTCATCAATTAAACAATGCATGTCACGTCGCATCACCCCACGTCATTCAGGGTAGTTCTCTTTCCAAGTGTACATGTCGCCGTCCGAAACCGAATGTCTTGCATGAATCAGCTTCAGCTCAGAGTAGACACCAGTAGATAATACGAGCCTTACACTGTCAGCTCATTAAGCACTGCCGGAGCAGACCCCCACATCATACTGTTCCCTACGCTGGGCTCCATCAAGTCGTCGGCAATCGCCTGCATCATTCGATGCATTTCACACTCGACGCACGCCGCGATCGCGTCTTCCGCTTTCCTGGCAGTCGCATCTCCACAGGCTCCTCGCGTGCACGTTGGATCACCACAGCCATCGCGTTCAATACGGTAGAACGACTGCACGTAGGAGAATCGATTCGGATGGGTCGGGGAGGGGGACACACAGACAATACCTTGACGCCGAAAGCTCTCGTGCGAGTGGTCACTCCAACCAGTCAGCCCGACAGGCTCCCACTCGCTCGCCCACAAGACGACGACGCGCCCGTCACCGAGAATCTGCTTGCGAAACATCATCGTGCCGGCGTACGTGAGGCTCAAATTGCCATTCACAATATCCATGCCACACGAACGCGTGACCGTCGCGCGAGAATCGGCGTCTTGATCGTTTTCGAACGCCAGATGGCGCCACACGCTCTCGCTCACGGCCGCGACGTCGAATGGCACGATATTTGCGTTGTACGCCTCGACAAGCAAGTGACAACTGCCAGCGCCTCGTCCAGTCTCGATAACTGGCTTGTCGGGACAGCGTGGGAATCGCGAAAATGTTTCGTGGACCTGGATTTCCAGAAGATCCAACGCAATCAAGAGTCCGTGGAGTTCCACGACACTGGCGATGGTCGTCATGGCGGAACGCAATCGCTTGTACTGTACGAGTCCTTCGGGGTACGCGAGCATTGCTTTCAAGCGCCGTGTGTGCTCGAGCGCCGCGTCGACCATCCGTCGCAGCTGGGCGTTTACAAGCTCCACCTCGTTGCGCTCGTGCAGCTGCTGCATCGCTGCCTCTCGCCACACGAGCAGTTCGGTCGACGGCGCATCTTGTCGCTGTTGTTGGAGCCGATGCAGCGCTTCTTCCAGGCCTCGGGCTTGCAGTCGTAGCTGTGCTAACTCGTTCTTCTTGCGTTCTCGCGCGCGCTTGAACCGATCTGTGGAGACCGCCAGGGACTGAGATCTCAGCGACGTCTCCTTGCTTAACGGAGACTTTGGTTCACACGACACCACCGTCACAGGCGCGTCATCGTCTTCATATCCGTCGAGCAGCGCGAGCGCCGCGTCCAGCGTCAGTGGGGAATCCGGCATCTTGGCAAATGAGTCTGCCCCAGTCTCTCTCCCATCCCATGCCAGCGTGGCGGAAGGGATCAGATACGTAATCGACTGGTTTAGCAAGATTCAACGAGGAAATGTATTGACATACGTGTCCCGCCTTCCAAAACGACCTACTGGGGCATGTTGTACTGGTAGACCTCAAAGATCTTCGAGACGATGGTCCACGTGCCGTCCGGGCGCTTGACGAGCGAGAGAAAGTCGGTGACTTCGTACGCCGGCTCTTCGCGGTAGAGCTGGATCTGCGCCACGGCCGTCGACGCCGTGATGCTGAGGAGCTCGATCTTGAACTCGAGCCCGGTGATCCCGCCACTGCGTTTCATGAGGTCATAGAGCCACACGATCGGACCGCCCTGCATGGCGCCTTCATAGTTTGTAAAGATCGTGGCTTGCTCGTGGAAGCACGACTCGAGCGACGGGAAGTCGGGATCGATGAGCGAGCGGCCGTACTTTTCGACGTGGGCGATGACGGCGGCGCGCTCGTTTTCACTCGCCGAGGGCTTCTCGACACGAGCCATGGGGAATGGAGAGGTAGTGGAGGTGACGAAGGAAATCCAAGAGTGAGTAAGAGGAGCGGAAGCCAGAGCACATGCTCGACTCCACGTTGGTCTCCCTCTAGTCCATTGAGTACCGTTATCTCAGTGGATCCCTTTGACAAGACCAACACTCCAATAAGTGCAATTGATTTGTGCGCAATCATCTTCATTTGTGCGCAAACGACGATTCAGTCTCTTAGTCGAGTGATTGCGCACAGTAGTCTTCGTCCTTCAGTTGAACAACGAACGTGAGGTGCAGGGGGCGCGTTCGGAGACACGGGGCGCTAGCATCGAATCCAAGCCGTTTGCAGCGGCGACAAACTCCTCGACATTGTGGGGATTTCACTCGAAAAGGAAGGCGGATTGATCGTCGTCGATGACAATGGACGAGAGGAAGACATTAAGCTACAGAGGAGAGCACATGAGGGGGCCTATAATGCCCTCGACCACTAGCACGCGTCTTCCTCACCTCTGGGATCGCTGCATGGAACGAAACAACACCGCGTTGCATCTCGTCGAATTCCCCCGCTGGCTGCATCCAGATCTTTCCGTGTTGTTTTGGTGGCACCTGGGAGGTGTGATGAGTGTGTTCGGAAGCCATCAAAAGAGAACCATCAACTACACATCATATTGACATGATGGGAAGTTTGGGGCAACCCACAAGGAGATCCAAGGATCACTTCTTGACTTAGACGATGACACGCGGCGTAAACACCATTGAGCAATCACCGTCGCTTTTGGTAAACGGACACAAGCGTGTCTACACAGTGACAAACCTTGCGCAATAATTCTTCGTGGGCCTGCACCGCTCGTTTGGCCCCATCGTGAATAAATAACTGTCTTAATGCAAAGTCGATGTCACCACGCTGGTCGGTGGAAATTGAGGCTTGGACGGAATCGCACGCGCTCGTCGGCGCGATGCGACCACACGAACCACGCGGCCGAGCCGGCGACGCCGAGCGCAACGAACACGAGGACAAAGAAGCGCACGAGGAGCGCGAGAAAGAGCTGGCGCAGGATGCTCTTGGCGTGGCCCTTGAACGTGCGGATCGACTTGGGCGCTGTGTCGGCGCGCAGCACAGCGTCGTGGAACTCGTGCGGCGCTTCGGACAGGCGGCTGCGCTGCCCGACGTTGAGGAGCGAGTGGTGCAGCGCGTTGGGGATCGAATTGTGGCGCGGCCGCGCAGTCGTGGCGCTGGCGCTGGACACGGGACTGGGCGGCATTGACGGCGGCGCGATGCAGACGCTCATGGTGATGATGGATGCTGGCGGAATGGAAAATGCACCATCGTGGATCAGTTCTTATTTTGCGGAAGAGGTGCAAGAAAACCGAATCACTTCCGTAAACTACGGCTTTGAATGGGTGTCGGTGGTAAACTACGCGAATTTTTGATTTGGAACGAAATGGGTTCATCGATAGGTACGCCATCGCATCCAATGTGGATGGACACTAGTGACGCATATCTTCGGAAGCCACTGGCTGCACGTCTTTGTGGCTACAACTCACACGCAGACGAGATGACCTCATAGACACTGTACACTACCTGACGGTCTCTGCAATCTGACCATGACGCCGCTGCATCTGCGCCTGTTCAACCGACAGTATTGTCGCTGAGTCTCCGCATTCCTGTGCTTCTTCATGAGGTGGTGCGCAAGGCCTCGTTCCGCAGGGAGTGCTTGCCGCGAAGTCCTTGGGGTTGGCAGTGACTCCAAATAGACACGACTCGCTGCCGTTTGCGTGGTCCGCAGAATGCAACGAATGCCACTGGATAGCCGTACACGCGCTGTACTGAGTATGAATCCCGCGCAAAGAGACTCCGCCACGGGTCGTGCGTGGCAGCGGTGTCCACAATCACGACAGAAGTGGCTACGCCGAAACTGGCTGGTCGGTACAGTATCAAGAGCAAGACTGGGCCACAGATACAGGGAATGGGCATATCGTCTCTCCACTTTCGCCATTGGCTTTTCCGTCGCGACGTGGCTTCTCTCAGGTTGCAGCGGAGACAGAGCGAGAGAACGTGTCGTTTGGCACGCACACGCCGTGACATCAGAGCTGTCAAACCTGTGACGTGTGAACCGCAACACCGTGTTGAAGTTTGTTCTAGATCGAGCAACCTTCGCGCAACATTCTTCTCGTTTCTCTGACCCAGTGCTCGTCACCTTCACTCTTCCGTTCTTTCCCTGTTGTGTTGGAAAGGTGGCCAGAACCAACGTTGGCCGTTGGTCAGTTTCCTTTATGGACCTCTGGTAGACATGGCGTTTGTCGGCGACGCGTTCCGCTACGTGACGTCGGCCATGGACGCGGCCGTCGTCACGCCCGTGGCCAGTCGTCTCGCCAACTCGGTCGCGAACCCCTACGTCCTCAGCTACTTTATCTGGGACCGCATCAAGAAACTCACGCCGCAGCGCGCGCGCGACCTCACGCGCCTCTTCTCGGTCGCGTTTACCAACGGCCTCGGCGTCCTCAGCGCCGACGAAGCGAAGCGCCTGGGCGCGACGACGCGCCGCCTCCAAGACCACGTCGTCGCGGCGTCGATCACGCCCGAAGGCAAGAATGTCGTGCTCAATACCGTCGCAACCGCGTCGAAAGTCGCGCAAGCGCTCAATACACCGGAAACCAAAGTCGCAACGACGCAGTTTTTCGAGACGTTGCAGTCGCTGATTGACTTTTTCGCGAGCGCACCAGGGCGCAACGTCATTGCGACGGCGGGGGAATGTGTGACGGGCATGTGTGAAGTCTTGGCGTCGCCGGAATCGGCCGTGTTACTAGCGGAAGTCGCGACGAACATTTGCCACGCGCTCGAAGTTGAAGCATTGCGGCAAGAAGCAGCAAAAGAAGCAGCGGCAAAGACGGAAGCAGAAGAGAAAGACGAACGGCCGATGCCGTCGGAAGCCATGGTGACGACGTTTGAAGCTGAAGAAGACAAGCCCACGGGCATTCGCTCGCCCATGTCGTCGGCCGAAGACACGGCGTTTGAGACCGAGTCAAACATGTCGGGATATTCGCTACCGTCCCGCATTACAACGCCGGTCATGCGGTTGTACGGCGCCGTTGATCGCTTGGAACCGCGGGAGTATGGACTGCCGCACCAACCCGACGCGAGTGCACTGACGACCACGGAGATCAAGGAGAGCAGCGGCTTGCGCTCGGCCCGGATCGAAAAGGACGTGCTGCTCAAGATGGGCGTGAATCCGTCGATGCTCGAAGAAGTCCAACGCGTCCTCGACCGGCTTCGGGAAGAACAAGAACGCGACGAAGCGGCATCGCGTGCGTCGGCGATCCCTGAAGAACAGGAAGGATTCTTGACGGACGAAGAAGGCTCGGAGATTTCGAGTGCATTTGGCACGCGCATGTCGGCGCTGCCCGAGCCGATGGAGGAAGAGGTCAAGACGGACGACGAAGATGTCGTGCTGCCCGAGTGGCATCCCAAGCCAGTGCGCGCCGCGTTGCGTCGCCGTCACATTGCGGCTGGGGAGGAAGCCGCCCAGCGCCACACGTTCGAAGACCAGTCGCAGGAAATGGCCGAGCTCCTCGCGCGCCGACAGATTGCCCATGGTGACCTCAACCCCGAAGACGTGATTGCGTGCCGCTTCATCTCGCAGATCCTCGTCGGCGCCATGACAGTGCTCGCGCTCCTCATGTTTTACTCGCTCTGCTGTCGCATCCTCGCGTTCTAGAGTCGGCACGCGCTATTAACTTAATTTGATTTCTTCCAAGATGGTGTTGGTTGGCATTGGC
>JAADWR010000140.1:0-15837 GCA_023336345.1 Pythium inflatum | reverse complement strand
CGCCAAGAAGCGGCAGATCATGTCGGAAGAAGAGACCAAGATTCTACTTGTGGCCCACATTTCACGGTTCAACCAACGCCGTAAGAACCATCCAAGCAACGACAGCAAGCACAAGTCGCGCGGCAGCACAACCGGGACGACCGCACTCAGCCGCACGCAGAGCACCAAGACGGCGCTCAAGTACAAGACGACGGAAAGTAGTTCCCATGACAAAGGCAACAGCACAGAGAAATCGTGATACAGTAACCCCCTTGCTATGCACACTAGGAAACGAGCAGAATCCATTTCCATTTGCGCATAGAATAGCCATTCGAAAGATCAGACGGTCATTCAGTGATGACCGTCACCTGCAGCTTCTGTACTCTATCATGACTCATCACCAATCGGGAAGCGACAGCGCACAGAGAGAGAGAGTCATCTCAATTCACTGTGGTGGCGCCACGACCACACGAGTACAATAGTTGTAGAGCCACGCTCGCGCCAAACAGAACAAAGGCATAGAGCGCCGTGGGGCGAGATCTCACGGCGTTGAGGTCTTCTTCTGGATCGAAATCTTTCCGAGGCGAATTCGCACTGTGTCCAGTATCGCAAATCATTCAGGACGACGGGTTCGGATGATTCAGCCGGTCGCGATTGTGGGTGACAGCAGAAAGTGAGCTTGAGAGAAAACGTCACCCATCATGCAACGTGCATGCGACACGAAGCACATCTCCCCATGCACTTGATTCTTCTCGAGTTGCAGAAGACCGTCGATCATCTAGTAAAACGTGAGCGGCGGCACGCCCGCAACAGAAATCCCAGTCTCACTTGCGTCCTTCTCCTGAGGTGCGGGAGCGTGATCAATGTGAGCCTCCCGCCGCTCACGGATAACCCACCAGCAGATAGTTGAGGATGCTTCCGCCCTCGCACTACTTATGCACAGAAAGAAACGAGCCTTTCCATTTCCACTTGCACATAACCTGGCCATTCGAACGACCACAGGATCAGCAATCGCTGAGATTTGGAAATCGACCGACTGGCTCTCTCGATCCACTCGTTGGAGAGGAATCATCCACTATGCACTCCACACCCACAACGACTCTCTCGAAGACTCCCCTCTTCCTCACTCTCATTTCTCAATCTGCTCGCGACTGCCCAAGCCACTCGCTCGACTTCCCCACCAACCCTACCATGGCGATCTGGACCGATCTCTTTGGCCCTGAGCTCCAGACCAAGGACGGCAACAAACCGACCGACGAGGTCCTCACAAACAAGACCATTGTTGGCATCTACTTTAGCGCGCACTGGTGTCCGCCGTGCCGCGCGTTCACGCCACTGCTCAGCGCAACGTACGACGACTTGGTCGACGCGCACTACGACGTCGAGATCGTCTTTACGTCCTACGATAAAGAAGAAAGCAGCTTTGACGAGTACTACGCTGAGATGCCGTTCAAGGCGCTCCCGTACGCGAACCGCAATGGCAAGACTACGCTCGGGAAAAAGTTTGGTGTGCGCGGAATCCCAACGCTCCTTTTTCTCAATGCACAAGGTGAGATTATCACGGACAATGGCTACGAATGGATCGAAGACGCCAAAGGTGACGTCGAGCAGCTCTACATGAAGCTCACGGCGAAGTAGAACGAGTTCAGTCCCACATATTGCGGTGTGTGTTTGAGAGGGTAAACACGAAGACGCGGTTTTGGAATCTTTTTTCTTTGGCGGCCGTAAAAATAGCGCAAAAGAGTCGCTTCAGAGACCGATAACGGTTGGACCAACAGCCTATTGCACAGGCCAGTCATGTCGAGAAACAATGCATCGACAACGACGCTGCTCCCGACCGTAGCGTCTCCGAGCCTCGTTGATGATCGCCGTGCGCGGCAGGAGTGGATCCACCAGCAGCTCGACGACCGGCGGCGCAAACGCGACAAAGAACTCGGCGAGAAAGCGAGCGAACAGCAGCAGCACTATGAGCGGCTCTGGAGTCCGTTTGTGCGCGAAGCTGCCCGCACGCACGAGCTCAATATTGCTTGGAAACTGGACAAAGGCTTTTTCAACTGGGACCGTGTGCGCGCGCTCGACGAGCTCGAGGCGCTGCGGATCACGGGCTTTGCGCTCGGCACGATCCCACGCGACCTCGCCGAGACGTTTCGCTCGCTCACGACGCTCTCGCTCATTGCGTGTTCACTCGAAGTGCTTCCCGACAGCGTACGTTATTGGTATCTCATCAAACGACAAAGGTCTCACATAAGGTGTCTGTAGATCGGCGAGTTTTCGTCCCTCACCGAGTTGGACCTCACGAAGAATCGTTTGACGGCGCTGCCCGAGTCGCTCGCGTCGCTTTCGAGTCTCACGTACCTCAACCTCTCGAGCAATCACCTCGAGACGCTGCCGACCAACATCGGAGACCTTCACGGTCTCACGAAGCTCTGGGTCGAGAACAACCGCCTGACTGAACTCCCCGACTCGCTCGCGCGCTCAAAAGCTCGCATTGCCCACTTTTCCAACAACCGCCTCGTCCGCTTGCCCGACGCCATTGGCGAGATGGTCAATCTCGTACATCTCAGTGTGAACATGAACGAGCTCATCGAGTTTCCCGACGCACTCACGAACCTCACACAGCTCGAGACGCTCCACGCGTCGCGCAACAAGCTCACGAGTCTCCCTCGCAATATCGGGAATCTCGTGGCGCTCCGCGAGCTCCGTCTCGACTGGAATCAGATCACCGAGCTCCCGTTCTCGTTTCGGCTCTTGTCGTCGCTCGAGACGCTCTGCATGGAACGCAATCCGCTCAAGCTCCCGCCGATCGAGTACATTGCGAAGGGCGTGAGCGCGACCATGCGATACATTGAGCGATCGCTCGAAGAATTCATCCGCAAAGCGCGTCGCCAGGCCGTCGAACTGCTCCAAGAAGTGCTCGCGTTTGGCATGAAAGTCGTCGACGAGCTTCACGCCAAGTCCAAAGACGGGAACGACCTATCGCCAGAGGACAAGGCCGATCTCGAGACGCTCGACGCAATCTTTGAGCCACGCGTCGAACGCACGGTGCAGCAGACCGAGGTGCTGCCGTTCTTTGGGATCGTCTGGGAGAGCTTCTACGATGTCATTGTCCTAATACTCGAGCGACGCACAGACCACGCGTTCCCGCTCCTCACGCTCTGCACGCGCGAGGAGATCGAAGACGCGCTCCAGCACTATGACGACTTTTTCGGCCTCGCGTCGATGAATGACGACGCTGTATTCTTCCGACGCTGTGCGTGTATTGATGAGCTCGTGTTCCAAACGACCGGTGAACGCAGACGCAAAGTCTGCGTGCCCGGCCAAGTGCCGTTCAAGTGCGAGCGCCACGCACGACTCGTGCGCATGACGATGATGACGACCGACGAAGCCAAGGACCAACTCGCCAACACCTACTTGCGACGCAAGATCCAGCGCCTCGTGACGAAGACCAAGCGCAAATGCGTCGAGTTTATCAACTCCCCAGAAGGCGTCACGCACTTTGAGACGTTGGTAAAAGACCTCGCGAAAAAGCACTGTCGGCGGCGCCAGCGTGTGCGGAAACTGAGTCAAAAGCACGCGAAAGAAAAGCAAAAAGTCGAGAAAAAGATGACGGCGCTCCGCGCTAAGCTTGAGGCATTTGAAAAAGTACGGGACGTGCGACGCAAAGCACTGCAAGCGAAACTCGAGGGACTGCAAAGTGAACGTGCGGCTTTGGGAGAAGGGCACAAGAAGATAGGTCGTCTTGATGCCAAGATTGCCGACGTCGAAAAGGAGCTCGAGGCCGAGCCGATCGAGAGCAAAAAGATTCTCCAAGTCGAGCTCGCGATGGAAGCGCTCGCGAATGCCGAAGCCAAGGCCGTGGCGACGTATGAAAAAACCAAAGCGATGGAAATGAACGACGGTGAGCCGCTGTCGGCAGACGAGGACGAGAAGGACGAGGAACAAGAAGAGGACGAGGACGAAGAAGAAGATGAGGAAGAAGACGAGGAGGGGGACGACGAGGACGAGTCTGAAGAAGAGGAGGAAGACGACACGTCGTCTGTCCAAGCGAGTGTGACGACAGCTCCTAAAGACGACGACGATGCGTCGCGCAAGTTCTTTACTATTGAAATGCCGGATCTCCACGTCGAGGACTATCGCCGCGTGACGACGCGCCACATTGAAGCGAATCTCGGTGATCAGCGTGTCGTCAACGAAGAAGAGCTCCTCGAGCTCTACCAGCAGCAGCTTCGCGATGCGTACGTTGCGGAAAAATGCGCCCTCGTCGAGAAGAAAGCGACGTACGAATTCCTCCAGATGCGCGCGGTCCTCAAGCGATGGATGGGGCACGGCACACGCGCGATCTTTGAAGCGTGGCGCGACGTTGTCGTCGAGAACCGCGCGAATGCCGAGCTCATCAAGGCGAAGCAGCTCCGGAAACAACAGATTGACGCGCAGAACAAAGCGCTCGCGGAAGAACTCGCACGCGTTGAAGCGCGCAAGTGGGCGTATCGTGTGGATATGTACACGGACGCCGTGTACTATGAACAGACTGAGACTGGGGAGACAAGCTGGACACCGCCCATGTATTGGGAGGAGGAACAGCAGCGCCTCGCGGGTTCTCGAAGTGCGTCGACGATCCCAACGCTCAAACTCCCACCTGTCTGACCAAACTGCGAGGTATAGCACAAACAAGCGGTTCAGATTGATTCTGAGATCTCACATATCCGTGCTCCAAGAGCTCGTTGTGAGATCCCATTTTGGACCCAATCGTATCATGGACAAGTGTCAATTGGGGTTTATATGTAAACTGCTAAGCGCATACATACACACTGAATCGAAAGGCAGACCCGACACCTGCGCTACTGCGCTACGGCTTCGCCGTGGCCGTGGCCGTCGCCACCGTGCGCCTTTCGCTCCACTGCATCGGAAAACCGGCGATAATTGGTCTCCCACTTCTCAAGCTCACGCTGCAAATGATCGCGCTCAGCCGTCGCGCGGGTAAGCGCTTCGTTCAATTGGCGTTGCTTCGCGCGGTCCGTGTCGTACTCTTGTCCGAGCTTTCTGTGGTCCTGTTGAAGACATTTGAGTTGCGTCCGCGTCTCGGCGAGTGTGCACTGCGTCGCGCGGGCTTGCCCGGCCACTTCGGTTTCCAGCGCTCGATCTCGATGGCACACCTCTCGCGCCGACCCTTGAGATGCGCACACTCGGCCTTTGCCTGGGTACACTCCATGGTCAGTGTTTTCCATGCCGTTGCTATCTTCTCATTCTCTCGCGTCCATCATGCTTGCTCCTTCGCGAGTTCTTCGTTCTCGTGCATCCGTTTCACGCATTCCGTTAGCAACGCGTCTCGCTCGGTCGACGCGTCGGCCTTGAACGTTTCAAAACTTTCCTCGAGGCTGGCATGTTTGATCTGCAGTGCGTCGAACGCTCGCTGGAGCTGGACTGACGTCGCTCGTGCCGCGTCTCGCTCCTGCGTCGCCTCAGCGCACGCTGCTATCGCTGTCTCTTTCACCTGTTTGACTCGATCACGATCGATTGTGGCCCTGGTTTTCTCCTCCGCGAGCTTCGTGCATGCAGCCTCCTTTGCAGCCATCAGTGACTCGAGACCCGCGCAATGGGCCACGACTGCAGCTGTGTCTTCGTCAAGCACGTCGTGGGCACGCTGCGCGTTGGCGAGCTAGTCTCGGAGATGTGCTTCACGGCCCAGCGCTTCTGCGAGCTCGTCTTCTCGGCCGCCAAGTCGCTCGGCGATTTCATCTCCCCAAATGCGCAGTTTGTTCTTGTCGTCTTCGAGACGTTGGATCTGTTCTTTTGCATCACCGAGCTCTTTATCCTGGACGGCGCCAAGCTTGTCGAGCAACTGCTTTTCCCACGACGGACCGCTCAAACGCGACGACTCGGCTGCCTCACGCTTCGCGTTGGCAGCCTCGAGCTTCAATTGCAAGTGGCGCTCTCGGTTGTACAGCTTGTTGACCTCGTCACGGCGGACGTTTTCCATCTCTTGCTCGACTGCGGGTTTCCACACAAACGTCGCGCCATCGGCGACACCGTAGCGCGCGAGTGCGCGACGAATAGCCTCGGCATCCAAACACTAATTGTGAAACGAGAAGCGAATGCCTTCGCTCATGAACCGACGACGCATTTTGGTATCACTGAGAAACTGCGCGAGTCGCGCGCGTCGCGGCGGCGGATCCGGCGTGCCGAGCGGTCTGTCGTCGCTGCGACGCTTGCGGTCTTTTGTCATCATGTTGTAAAGTCGGGAATGGCAGAGATCCCTCCTGTCCCACTCGTGGTGAAGGCCGGATCATTGGTGGTACCAGTCGCCCCCCTTCAGTGACACCAGTGGTGACAAGACGTCGAAGTTGAGACTTTGTGCTTTGCGGATCCAATGGAGATTTCGTTTTATGAAGAAATGAACTGATAGAAACATAGCCATTTCAGATGCATCTGGCCTCGTACTTGGTCGATGGCCCCATGCCCAGGACGCCATATACGCGCTCGGAGAGGCGTTTCTTCACGGGCGACGGCGGATTCACGCGCTTGAGGGTATTGCCGCTCACAGGACACGTCGTGTGCGGGTCCAACGCCTGCCCAGCGTGTGGATGGCCTGGATCAAACTCGGGGAGCTTCGCACTGGGGGTCCATACCGTCTTCACCATGCCAGACCATCGACGCCGCGGCTGCAGTCGCCCGAGCTCCGTGAGCACCATGAGCGCGACGTGGCTGTACACTCTTTGTCACGCGAGCGCCGTCTCAGGCGTCCACTGCCCTTTCGAGCACGTTTCGAGCGTCATCATGAGGGCCACACCAAGAGCATTAAAGTGCGCAATCTTGACGCCATAGTCGACATGGCGGGCCGCGAGGTCGGCCGCATACGCAACGACATTCGGCGACTGCAGCATGTTTCTGATGGCTTCGACAATCCGAATGAGCGCTTTCCCTTGGACTTTGACGGACGAGCGAAAGAGCAGCTTGACTTCGGGCGATATCTCAAACAAACGGTCGTAGAACACGTCGAAAAACACGACCATCGACGACGGCGAAGTCGACGCTGTTGTGGTTCGCGCTGTCTGTACGAAGAGCGCGTCCCAGTGCGCGAGCATGCGCGCTTGGTCGGCTGTACTCGAGTGGTGCTGGAAGACAACGTCGGGGAGGTACTCGAGCATCGTGACCATGTCTTCAGGCGCGTATGGCGTCTGCGCGCCCGTGGCGTCGTCGTCCACGGCAACGAGGTTGGATGTCTGGCTCCCCATTCCGTGTATTTGTCGACGCCAAGAAGAAACTGTTGTGCTTCAGCGAGGAAATAACTACCTCGCCGAGCTCTGAAGTCGTCGTGCTATGAATAAACACCGTTCGTCAAAAGACTTGCTCGACGGACAGCGTGATAGGTCGTAATTGTCATTAATGAGTATGAGCGACAAGAATGAACGACGAGTGCACGGCAGCAAGGTGGTTCGCTGTGTTAAAATTGGCGCGTACGCGACGATACGAACTCGTTTATCGCCATTCAGGCCTTAACTGATCCGCACACGTCGCAGGCAGCTCGGGGTACACTTGACCTGGGGCAGGTGAGATGAACTGGACGCCCCCATGTATTGGGAGGAGACAAAGCAGCTACTCGTCGTCTCTCAGCGTGCATTGACAATGCCAGCGGTTGGTTCATTTGTAGGACTGACTCACTGACTTGACTGTGAAGTGAGATCTCATCCTTTAGAAAGTACTTGTCGACCAATCATCGTGCTCTATGTGGGTATTTGACCAATCCCCGTTGACACGAAAGACGATAATTGAACACAACATCCTACGCAGCCGCTTCACTCGGGATCGCCGTCTCCGCGCGGCTTATGGACAACAGTCTCGTAACACCGCCGAAACCCGTTTTGTAAACCCTCAATCTCGCGTCGCAATCGATCACGCTCGGCCGTCACGTCGTTCACCGCGTCCGTGAGCTCTTGGATTGATTGGAATTGCTTCGCGCGGTCTACTTCATACTCGTGCTGGAGCTTTTCATAGTCTTTTTGACAGCGTTGAAGTCGCGTCTGCGTCTCGTCGAGCGTGAGCTGGGTCACCCGGGCGCGCTCGACCGCTTCGGTTCGGTCGCATGCGGCGCTTGTGATCTGCTACCATCACGATTGAGAAATCAATGGGGAAACGCCGAGTCTTCGTCTCAACGGCGAGAACATTTGGTCCTCATTTCAGTGACTATGGGTAGTGACAAGACGTTGAAGCTGGGCTCTCAGTGTAGTGCCGTATAATTGGTGTATATACAGTAATGGCGGTAGCTCGCTGTGCTAAGGTGCGTGTCAGACAGGCACCTAGCTCAGCACATCTCTGGGATGAACGGACTCACGCCCTTGAACTCGTTGTCCCAGCTGAGGAACGTCCGGAGCGACGGAAATGCCGACTCGAGTGTGCCAATGATGGTCTCATACACGCTGGTATCGCTGGAACGCGCGATCGAGGGAGCGAGCGGAGCAGCGTCAAACATGGGGGATAGAGGAAGTGGTGGTCTTGGTCTCAGCTGTGCGTGGCAAATCGCAGAATGATCAAGCGTGTGGACCGAGAGAATCAAGGGTGACAGGCTCCTATGAGACAATATCCTAGCGACCGCCAGATCTCACTGTTGGAAAGATTCACCTGAGAACTGGATTCTTGCTCGTCACTTTGCAAGTGGAAATATCACCGACAGATATCACCCTCACATATCACCGACCGATTTGCGCGGGATATCTAGCCAATGAAACGACAAAGAGCTCAAAGAGGACCAATCAACGAAGAGATTGGATTGGAAATTTTGAATCATTAGATACGGATTGTAAAGAATCCATTCCACACCCATTGAATGAGATCTCACGCGTTTGTGCAGTCCACACGAATTTCACGACGCAGCACTGGATCCAATGTGATGTATCTTTTCTCAACTGTAAGGAGCCATCAGCTTGGCGGATTCAGCAGGCCAGAGTGACCAAGTCGATCAGCGTGTCATTCCACAATTTCCCTTCAAACCCTCACACAAATACACAGTCACAAGCCAACCATGTCAACTGCTACCAACGTCACCAAGCACAAGCGCGACATTTACGAGTCGATCGTTGGCTTCTTTGAGTCGGCCTTTCCGCCGCTCAAGAGCTATTTGAGCTGGGAAGAAGAGCTCCAGACATTCGGTCCTATCATGCCCGAGCTTTGCTGAGCCGGCACTGTTGCGATTGACGGCACCTATCTATGACACACCCAGACAAGCCATACTAATATACGTGGTTGTATTTTTCATCATTCTTGTCGTTGTTGTATTCGTGTAGGTTGGGCTTCAGCCGCCCTGGTCGTCGTCGCTTGATGAACTCTCTTCCTGACGCTTAGCGCCGCACCATTGGGCACGTCGTCTCCAACGCCGTCGCAAACATTTCGCTAAAGCTCATGATCTTGACCGAGGGATCGTTGCGCACCGGACGCGGGGCTACTGGCGTTGGTTTGTTGGGCTTGACGGTCGATTTCAACGCGCTCAAGAACGAGAACATGGCGTGAAGTTGGCTTGTGGGGCTTGGCGTTGGTGTCGTGCGTCGGGCAGATTTTGCAATGACGCTGGATTCCACGCGCGGCCAAGATCCGTCGAGGATGTTCGAAGGGGTCATGCCTTTCAGAGCCACACATGTCAACCGTTTCAAATCGGCGTGGGTGCGTTTGAGTTTGAAATAAGCTGCTGAAACGTCGGAGAAAAAACAAAGATGTGAACCCACAATTCGGCAGAAGTGTAGGTAGCAAAGGCTCGAAATCTGTGGACACGACAACGCCAAAAATCGTGTGAAGCCACCAAACCACTGGCGGGTTACTTCCACTTCAGCGTGCAATTAATTCCGCCTTGATTTCAGCGAAACAATTTCCCTCGCTCTTCGACACTGCATTTCACAAAACGCGACCACGATGCTCGAGTCTCTCGTCGGCTTTTTCGAATCGACATTTCCGCTTTTCAAGATCTACTTGGGCTGGGAAGACGAGCTCCAGAGCGTTGGGCCAATTGTGACCGATCTCTATTAGAGCCGCTTCACTGGATCGTCAACTGCCAGGATTTTGTCAAACACACACTCCAGCGATCTTTCCACGACTCTGCCTGGGTGGGGGGGAGCAGCCGGGCTCTGAACAGTCGTGAGCGACAGAAACGCCAACGCTGGACCCAGCCAACCAATCCCAAGCGTTACACCTTGGCGGTAGAGCTTTTCTTGCGAATAAGGAAATGAACGTTTCATATCTTCAGAAAACAATGTGGGATATGAGGTCGGAACTGTATCCATCGCCCTTTCTATAGCAGTCGGATCTCATCCGCTGCTCATTGTCGGATCTTCGCAGCTCTTCCGGCCAGCTCAGGCTGGGATGAAGGCGGCCAGTGCAGACTCTGTACAGCATCAGGGCTTGACGATCGGGATGATACGGGCAAGTCTGATATCTCCACCCGAGAATCAGTCTATACACAGCGAGAATTCATTCTCCGATCCACACAAGCTCACGACAGAAGTGACGATTCCTTAGGATCTAACGAGTTAGATCTGTAGCGGTTTCACCTGCTCAACGGAAGTGAAGATGCGAAGAGACAAGCTCAAGCGCGTCTGAGCCGAAACAGAAGAGTGGCGGGTCACTAACGATGTGAACGCGTCTGGCCCAGTCCACCATGACGGGGACTCGAAATTCCCCAACGTCAAGCTGCAAAACCGGAGCGTGACGGTGTGAGACATCGCCTACTAGAGGTAACATGAAGCATGTGTATTATGGAGTCATCTGGTATCGTTAATCTAGTGCTGCTTCGTCGTTGAGCACTGGGCACAGCGGTGTTGACGCAGACGCAGCGAACCGACTGAGACAATGCGACCGCACGGTGCGCGCTGCCACTTGGTGGGCGTGTTCATTGCGCTCGTTTCAGCCTCATCGACGACCGGATCGCGCTTACGCTTGAGGGGCGACACAGTCGAAAGTGGCGCTTCCGTTTGGTCCATGTCGCTCGACTCGAATCCAAAATCGATCAGGTGGTCATCTTCCTCGTCTTCTGCCTCGGTCTCGAGCGCCGCGAGGTCTTCGCTGAGCTGAAACTTGGGGACGCTCACGAGCACGTCGATGCGCGAGCGCTCGCACTTGCGGCCGCGCGGGAGGTACTCGCCGAGCGACGCGCGCTTGCGCATGGCGTACTTGGGCTGAAAGTACTTGTTCACCGTCTTCTCAGGCGTGAGCGTCTGGAGGAGCTCGTCAATGGGGGAGCTCGAGAGGCTCGCGCGTCGCGACTTTTTCACAGGCGTCGCGGCGGGCGACTCGTTCGCCGTGTAGAGATCAAACCCCTTGAAGAGCTGGAGCTCGGAGCCGATGCGCTCTTGGCTCGTCGGTGGAATGTGCTGCAAGACCTGAAGCCGCAGCTGCTCGACAGTCATGTCTTCATCGACTGAGAGTGCAAACGACCCGTGGCCCAAGTCGAGGTCTTCGCCGACGATCAGGCAGCGGACGTTGCGGCTCGCGGCGTTGGTCGTGGCGTTGGTCGTGGTCGTGGGCTGAATGGTGAGCGACATGGTGTGTTGTTGGTGGTGTGTTGTGGTGGTCGTGGCTGATTGCAGAATGAGCTGCTCGATCTCGAGGCAAGCAGACGAGACGAACCTCAACAATGCTTGCCAGATGGACACAAGTGAGTGTTGGTCACTGCGAACGTTCTCCAAAATGACCAGCACTCACCATGGCCCATTTGATGGTCAATGGCCCATTGGCAATGCATCAACAGAGACGATCAACAATGCATCAACAGAGACGATCAACTGAGACGTCTCTCAACTTCCATTCATACGCAATCTCTTACGTTATCCCATCAGTATCTTATCTCTCTCTCTCACACTCATGGCGCTACGTTAGTCTCGCTCTCGATCATCTTGTTCAAGCGAATCAGCTCGAGCAGGGCCTTGGCCCACGCCCAGCCGTGATCGGTCGAGACGCCTTCGCCTTCGCCGATAAACTTGGCGGCCTGTTCGCTGTTCGTGCACGTCAACACGCCGTACACGACCGGAACCGTGCCCTTGACGTTGAGCTTCATGACGCCTTGGGCAATCGCCTCGCTCTGAAAGTCAAACTTGTCCGTGAGCTCGTCGCGCACAAGCAGCCCGAGGCACACGACGCCATCGAGCCGACCGCCGTGGCTGTCAATCAATCGCTCGGCTGCAAACGGCAGGTCGTACGGGCGCAATACGTGGAGCAACTCAAGGTCGCGCCGCGCAACGCCTTTCTCCATCAGCGAGTTCATGGTGCCCTCGACAAGCGGCCCGACGAACTCGGCGCGCGCGTGGGCCGAGACAATGCCCACGCGGAAGCCATGCGACGTCTCTTGGTGCGTGGTCGTCATTGTGCTGCGAAAAACTCGATGTGGTCGTCGAAAAACGGGCAGATCGTGAGGAGCCACAGTTGGGCCGTATCATGTCGCAGATTTGATTGATACAGGTAGAGTTTGAAACACCTCGTGGTGTTGTTTTCCTTTGTTGGAATGTTCCAACAGTGGGGATGCATAACACACCAAAGCACAAGGCTTCGCAGACCAACACCACCACAATCAAGCGAAAGTTCCCAGCAGTGCGTAGTTTACAACGAAGCTTTCCGCGATGGACGCGTTTGCCTACCCCGAGTATTACGATTTCCCGCCGTTTTTCACGTAAGTTTCCTCTGGCCGTAGTTTACGCGTAAATAACCGCGGCAACACGCGGAAACCCAGGAACTCATGGGGAAAATGGCCGATGAACTAGGCTCCAGCCCGTGCGCGCGACGCGCGAGAAGCAGCTCGTGCTCTGGAAGCAACTGATCCTCGAGTACCACCGCACGCAGGGACAGCCGGTGCTCCAGCCCTACGCGTCGCCGCTCTTTGAAAACACCAAAATCTCGCGTACGGTTTGTCGTAAAAGTGTCGAGATTTTGTGGTCTTGACGGTCGTTTTCTCAAGGGAAAATGGCGCCGGACGGCCGCGTCGCTGTTGTTGAGTACCTCATTCGCTGCGGCAATGGCGCGTGGGAAGACGAGACCAAGACGCGCTGCCGTATTATGTGGAAAAAGCCCGCCGAGTGGGCCGCCGAGATCTACGACTTCGTACGTTGGCGTGACTGCCGTCTTTGTATCGAAAGCTCATGGCTCTTTTCCAGGCCAAGGAACGCGGCATGATCAACAATGTGTTTACGGTCTACGAGCTGTACGCCGGCGAAGAAACGGTCGGTTCTGGTGCGTGGTTTGTTGGGTTTGTCGGTGTGTGGCATTTTTGTTAATGGTGGGGGCCATAGCAATCCACGGCATGGAGCCGTGGCTGCTGCGCGAGGCGCTCAAGGTGCTCGAGGGCGAAGGCAAAGCTGCGATCATTGACGGCGAGACGCTCGAAGAAGACGGCGTCAAGTTCCTCGCGACCGAGTGAGGTAGTCCTACTGGATTGGGGATATCGTGCTGGGAAATGTAAATTTTTGGAAACTTGTGAAGCAGGAGAGGCCAGCCGCCGGGTCTCGTAACGTTGCTGTGTCGCGTAGGCTCCGTGTCGCGTAGGCTCCGTGTCGCGTGTCCGCCGCGTCGCTCGTTCTTCGTTCTCCAAACGCCGCGGTTTGTCGGCGTCATTTCTGGCGGAGCCTACAAGCAAGAAGACAAGCAAGACCTTAACGCAATGACGGGCGCCAAGACCATCGCCAAGCCTGTCTTTATGGAAGAACCCGGCGCGATCGCGTCGCCATCACTGGATGGCACCGGTCTCCACGTTGGTCTCGTGTACACGCGCCAGTGCAAGGAGGTGGTGGACGCACTGGTCATGGCTTGCCGCGGCGAACTACTTCTCAAGGGCGTGAGCCGCTCGAACATCCACGAGCTCGAGGTCATGAAGCCGTACGACATCCCGTACGCGATGAAGCGCATGCTCGAGAGCTCGCCGGTCCAGCTCGATGCAGTGGTCTGCATGGGCTGTCTTGTGCGAGGCCAGTCGCTCGCGTTCGACTTTGTCGCCGAGGCCGTCACGCGTGCGTGTGTGAAGATCGGCATGAAGACCAAGACGCCTGTGATCTACGGTGTGCTCACGTGCACGGACGAGCTGCAAGCGCGCCACTGCGCTGGGCTTTCGGAGCCCGGAAGCAAAACGCGGTCGTGCAACTTTGGTGTCGAGTGGGCTCAGTCGGCGATCGATATGGGGCACATGAACCGCAAAGCTACGCAGAAGATGGTCGAGCTGTGCGAGTGCATGTGCCACAGCGAGAGCCATGGCCATGCCAAGGAGAAGCACCATGACCCGACGAAGCTGCAAGAGCACGGAGGCCTGATCTCAGAGGCGTTGACCAAGGAAGGCTACCCCAAAGCCCAGTGCGGTTCGTGCGGCCACAACCAAGGACAAGACGAAGGCCACGCGCAGCAGCAAGGGCATCAGGCTGCGCCGGGCGTGACGACCCACGAAGGCCATCCCTCGGGTCGCGTCGGGTACCTCTATGGGCACCACGTTCAGTAAGGGCGTTGGGGCATAAGGTGAGGGCCAGTTCGTTCTTTTGCATATCGCTTTGAAATTTCCTTCAGTGCCGTAATCATTTCCACTGGTGTCAACCGTTGTTTCCTTTTGGTCACAATTGTCAACGTTTACGCTCTGTGCGGTGATGTCAAGTCCGATTCCCTCGTCCCCGTTTCAGCTGGCTCGTCGCTTTCAAGTTCTTCCGGTTGATCCCTGCGACAAAAGGCGCCGCGTCCCCGTCCAGTTCTCGGCGCACACAACCCGGTCACTCGCCATTCAGCAACCTCTCCAAGATGGCGTCCATTGCTTCGACCGAATCCGCTCCACCCAAGCCGGTGCTTCTCGAAGAACCAGGGTCCCATGCCGGCGGCCGCCAACTCGACGGAACGGGCTTGACGATTGCAATCATCTCGACGCGTTGGTACGACAAGGAAGTCATCCACCCCCTGGTCGAGGCCTGCAAGGCGGAGCTCGTCAACAAGGGCGTCGCAAGCGACCATGTCAAGTGCCTCCAAGTGCCCGGTGTGTTCGAGATGCCGTTCGCGGCCTCACGTATGATCCATGCCAAGAAGCGTCACCTCGATGCTGTGATCTGTATCGGCTGCATGATCAAGGGCGCGACAATGGCCTACGAGTTTGTCAGCGAGGCTACGACCATGGGACTCATGAAGCTCAACGTCAAGACGGGAACGCCGGTCGTCTGCGGGCTGCTGACGTGTCACAGTCTCGATGAAGCCAAGCAGTGCGCCAAGTCGATGGGCGGGTGTGTTGTCGGAAGTGACGGTTGCAAGTCGGTCAAGCAGTGCAACCACGGCGTTTCGTGGGCGCAAGAAGCGATTGAGCTCGCCCTGCTCAAGCGCGGAACGGCCCAGCTCATCGAGAAGAATTGCGCGTGTGCGTGCCACTGCAAGGAAGCCAGCTGCCAGTGCGCGTGCCACTGCAAGCAATGCAAGTGCCGCACCTGTACGTGCAAAGAAGGGTCGTGCGCGTGCTCGAGCTGCTTCAGCCACCAAGAGAAGAGCGAGCAGCACAAGGTTAAGAGCGACTTGATGGGGCGTTTCGACCAGGTGCTCTGTGGCAGCACGGGCTCGAGCAACTGCACGGACTGTGGCAAGAGCGGTAACGCGTGCGTGTGCACGGACTGCAAGTGTGCAAGTTGCTCGGCCAAGTCGAGTGGAACGTCCGGCAAACAAGGAGCGTCGGCTTGTGGCGGATGCAAGCAACCGGGCTGTGCGGACTGTGCGAGTGCGAGTGCGAGTGGTCACCACGCGTACCACGGCCGCAGCTCGGCGCCGCTCAAGGGCGAGCCCAACACGGAGACCTTGCCGTGAGTTTCACGAGGTCGGGTGGTCGAGCGTGCAGCGTTTCATTTCATTCGCTTAGGTTGCTGTTCGTAGTTGTTGACTGTG
>JAADWR010000139.1:0-15848 GCA_023336345.1 Pythium inflatum | reverse complement strand
TCGCGCCGAACGCCACGTGGGTGTAAGCAATACTAGTAGTAGGAGCGTTGTCTCTCTATCAAGCAGCCTCTTGATGGACGCTGTAGTATGTCGTATCAAACCGCTAATGTATGTAACCAATTTTGGATCTTCATCGGTGGTTTATGTTTCACTGCGCGCGACAGTAGACCACAAACTTGACAATGCGCGACGTCGACTGCATGGGCTATCTTAAAGTGTACTCGCACGCTGTACATTCTCCGCGACTGCATTGTTCGTGGATACTACTACGTAGTACGTAGTAACGAGTTGTCGCGTCGTCACGATGGATGTGCTACTTTGGATTGGATTGGGACTGTATTAGGTCGTTTACACACAGGGGGAGCTGGATGTGCTACTGCCATGGTAGTGTAGAAAAGTAGGAAGCTACTAGAGTACATTTATTGCGCTCAATAGACTTCACTTTCGAACGTGCTACTGCCATGCACTGCCTCGTCATGAATTGAACACATGGGACTTCTCACGATATAGCACATCCGTTGATTCGTTGTTGGTTCAAACGGCACATTAGGAAGCGCTCGATCCAAGTTTTTTGCCCTGATCCAAGCTCTTCGCGCCATTCACTTTCGCGTTCGGCGCGACGCTCAGAGTGCACGCCTGCTCCTGCATGACCGTGGTAAATGGGCGGTTATGCAGGATCAGGCGTGGACTCTGAGCATCGCCGGGCATGTCCGTGCGGCCGCAGCCGTCGACCCAGTGCATAATGCCTATCAAGGCACCAACTCCGCTCTGCTCACGAAGGTGTGGTCCAACCGAGTCAGTGTTGATTATGGTAGCAGGAGGATCAGGCCATGAGCGACTGGATTCACCTGCCCAACCGCTTGCAATGAGTGTTCGACCGCAAAAATACGACTGAGCACAATCGTACAGTACATGTTCGCTCTCCCCGCGAGCCCTGGTCTGGATGAGAGCATGTCGTTCCAACTGCGCGTTCGGACTCAATAGTTGGTTGGTAGTACTGAAAACCAACTTGATCACACAGGTGCGTCTCTGTAATAAAATGGAGTGGCTCATATGGTCGATAGTGGCTGATTATTCCCGAAGCACGGCCGCTGTAATGTATACAGTGGCACTGTATGTTCCCGAACTGAGATTTTCGCTGTGGGTGGGAAGAAAAGAGCCAATCGAGTTGAACACAGATAGCAGGGCTTCAACGGTGCAACATGTTGATGCACGACACACGGTACGTGCACTCCGTCAACAGTATGGTCTTGACACGCTGCTCCTCGGGCGACGTCAGCAGCCCTCGTTCAAGCGCTGGTATGGCGAGAGCGAGGCAAGTCACATTCCCGAGTTCACAGTAAAATGCGTACTCCATCATCTACTGTAATGTTCCAGAAGTTGTGTGGATGCCATAGTAGCGACTCCACTCGAAGCCACACGAGTCGTTCGTAGCGTGCTTGGAAGAACGTTGAACGGATGTTGTTAAACAGTCTCCAGGAGACAGCTCTACGCTCTACTGTACTGCACCGACCACGGCGCCTGAGTTGTCTGTGTCTGTCCTGTTTGTGCAGCTCCGTCATCGCCCGTTTGCGGTCTCCGGTTGGGTTGGCGACAGCATCAGGATATTCTTTCCGTTGGCGACTGACACTATGACAATCCATTTGCGACTGCGGATCTCTCTCAACGCTTCAGGCGCCTGCACGGTCAAGCAGGGCACACAAGTGTGGCAGATCTATACAGTACTTCCTGCGTCGGATGGCCCTGAGACCAGAGTGGTCGCCGGTGTTTGTGGTCCCTCGCGATTTCAGGATCCACACGGTGGCATCACAAACCACGTGGCTCTAGTCTGACAACCTGTTTAACATGTTGACGTAGCCGAGTCCTGGACTACGTCAACATGCGTGTCATGATAAGAGTGGAATTTCGATGTCGCCGTCGTGGCGTGCCATGTTTGCTTGCTTCTCTGATAAATCTAGCGATTCTATCACAGTTGGCGGCTGGGTTTCGACCACCTCGGACGCTTTGTACGGCTCCCCAATAGTTCGTGTGTGGACGCCGACGTAAGTAGAGAGATGAAAAGGCAACGCGTGCGACGCTTACTATTTGTTGTGCAAGTCCCAAAAGTTGTGTGGGATGGCGTCCAGTCTAGCGTAGCGACTTGACTCGCAACGCGCGCGCATATTACTAGGACTCGACTCGTACTTGGAAGAGTAGCTCACATCCGCAGGGTCAAAGCCCATGAGCACATGGAGAATGGCGATGTCTTCTGGTGATAACTCGGTGCTGTCACCCCATGTCCACTGGCTGAACTCGACGGGGTCCGAGGGCGACACTGGCGGCGACCACTCATCGCTCGACTCAATCCCAAACGTCGTCGGTGGCGTCGACGCGAAATGTCCTTCGGCGACGAGTTCTTGGACTCGTCGACGCTGCTGTTCTCGGACGGCAACCTTTCGCCGCACGTGTTTCCAGCGCTTTTGATTCGCATTGGCTTTTTCACGATGGTGCTGGCAGAACCGGTGGAACGTGCCATTCGACTTTTGCGCGCGCGCGCGGCCGCAGTACTTGCCTGGGTACTTGCAGCGCTCGTGGACAAGGACAGCGTCGTGGTCGTCGGTGCTGCGGGCGTCCGAGTCGCTGTCGCTCATTGCTTGGCGCTCGAGTGGTGGCACTTGGTTCCGTGGAGAGCGGCTGGGACTACTAGACGTGCTGGGGCTCATGGTTGTCGCAATGATTGCAAATGTTGGAATGGTCTCGACATTCAGGCGCTAGCTCCACAGTGTCTGTCTCCCGCATCCTTGTAGGCTCGCAGGTGGCAGCTGCGCTTGGTCGAGCAGTCTGGGTCTCAGCGTGTTACACGCTCGCTGAGAACAACTCGGAACACTGAACCCGCACTGGCTATGGGCGAGCGTCAGTCATGTGCCCGTTTTCTGGCGATTCTTCTCTCCGCGCCGTCAACGCAGCGATGTGATCCGGCCACTCCGCCACGGTCTGGATTCACCCACCCACACGTTGAATCCCACGTGCGTCGTCGAGAATACGACTGTGATACACTCGTGTACATGGACGCTTGCGCCAACGAGTCGTGAGTGGATGAGAATGCAGCCTCCCAGGCGTATTTCTCCCCGAGCACTACGACACTCCCCAAGCACTACATTGAGAAGCTGAGCACTGCTCGGACACTCGAGTGTGGACCAATGCAAGTGGCCGGTTCGGTCGTCGAGCTGATTGAACCGGGTCTGAGATTTGGTGCAAGAAACGAGCCAGTACTGGTCACGTGCACTTTCGTGTTTCACTGAAATCCCACATGGCTCCATAGCGGCAACACGTTGCCACTGTTCAGTACCGTAGTATTCGGATCCGCGGCTATCCAGAGAAGATCGGCGTCGCCTTGGGCAGTTGCTCGCATGGCGGCCCGTCCTACAAACTCGATGCATTCGCGAGAGCCCAGTGCACCGACTTTGGCGCAGGTTCGTACCTCAATGTATCCGGGATGTTGCAGCTCCAAGCGCCGCGCACTAGAGTCAGCCATCAAATCACTATGGCAAGGGCGAGGCACGGGGCATTCTCAGAGGCGTGTGACGTACAGCACGAACGCCATTCCGTCTGGTATCGCCGAGATCTTGACGAAGGCGGTGACTGTCTTCCTGTCCACAGGTCGTTACCCGTCACCCAGCTGTTGCACGTGTGATCAAACGTTGCGGTGGACCCACGTCTGGTGGCACCGTAAAGTACTTTACTGTAGGATCGATCGTTTGTCGTATGCTGACGGATTTAACTGGGCGGCGTGGGGCGTAGCGACTGCGCGCACGTTCTGAATTGTATTGTATTGCCCCTAGTACTCACAAATACGGAGAACCATGGAGACCAATCAGTCGTATGGCATCGTGATTGATTATCTAATGTTCCAGAAATTGTGGGGGATGGAATAGAAGCGACCCCAATCGAAACTGCGCGGTTGCAAACAAGTTTCCGCTTCGCACGTTGTCTCCGTCGGGTTCCAATCCATATCCTCTCGATCGTAGTCCAAGAGCACGTGGAGAATGGCGACGTCTTCTGGCGATAGTTCGTTGGTATCATCCCACGTCCACTGGTTAAACTCGACAGGGTCCGAAGGCGACGTTGGTGGTGACCACTCATCGCTCGACTCGATCGCAATCGCCCGAGGCGATGACGCAAAATGCCCTTCGGCGACGAGTTCTTGGACTCGTCGACGCTGCTGTTCTCGGACGGCAACCTTTCGCCGCACGTGTTTCCAGCGCTTTTGATTCGCATTGGCTTTTTCGCGGTGATGCTGACAGAGCCGATGGAACGTGCCATTCGACTTTTGTGCGCGCGCGCGGCCGCAGTACTTGCCTGTGTATTTGCAGCGCTCGTGCACGGGGACGGCGGCTTGGTCGTCCGTGCTGCGAGCGTCAGAGTCGCTCGTTGCTCGGCGCTCGAGCGGCGTCGCTTGGTTCCGTGGACTTGTCGATGTGCTGGGGCTCATGGGTTGGCGCGAGAGAATGCAAATGTTGAAATGAAGCACGCTCTCTCAGCACGATGTGGGAGCCAGATCACCCGCACTGAAGACACTCGCAGAGAACTCCACGGATCATTGATGACAGGGACGAGCACTGGCTCTGTGCTGCATACTAAGTACTGTTCTGGTCGTGGCGCGGTTCGTGTGTCGATTCGGTCAACTCCAAATGACCACAGAGTGGCCCAAGTGGATCCCCTTAGGGAAACCCTGGCGTTCTGAACACTGTTGGACCCAAGACATTGCTCACGGTACATCCTCATCACCCACATCAGCCGTATCCAACCGTGCTGTAGCTGGATGCGGACTGCCCATCCTCATCTCTCCCCGTGGGGTCCTTTTGGAGAGCGGAATCGTTGAGAACCACAGACCACATGGTTCGATGGCAGCACGATGCAGGCTTTTTGTCACGGCGAAATCACCTTGTCCATAAGACCATCTCGGATCGCAGCGATGGTCCCCATCAAAGCACGGATTGACGCGCCGCTCGTCGACCACACTCTTTGTATCTTGTGGTGGAAAGCGCACTCGAGTGCCCGCACTTTCTGTCGTCGAGAAAACGTCTGTGTGAAGTTCACACAGACGTTTTCTCTCGGCCACTGTGTGGCCGTGGGTGGCCGAGAGTACGACTGTGCGCATCCACTCGGCGCTCCGCGACGGCGTGGGGATTGGATGGCACAGCCGTCGCTCTTGCGTTCGGTGGGATGCTCCCACTGGGAGCCGGCAACCGACAGCGTTCGATACGGAAGCGCTCGGAACGCAACCCACAGCTCCGTGTCCAGCGTGCCAGCGTGGACACTCGACGCTCGCCAACTCGGTGGAGCTGGGCTCATATGGTCGGTGGTTGATTGCGAAATCTGAGATTTCCGTTGAACGTGCAAGAAACGAGCCAGCCGTGGTCTCAGGTGGCACTGAAATTCTCAGGCCCCACACAGATCACATGGCTCCAACGCGGCAACATGTTGACGCAGTCCATGTTGACGCAGCACAGTACCGTTCAGAATGGCGTCACCATCGAATCTCCATGTCGTCACGGTCTATTCTAACTAGACACGCTGTTTATCCTTGCGTTTCGTGCGCGTGGAAGTCCGAGCGCCGTGTGTGTCGGTCGATGCCGTTTGCACGCGCGTTGAAATCAGCAATCACAAGTACTGTATGATATGGCGAAGGCGAGGCAAGAGGCTCTGGGTCGGTGCTACGTCTTTCCGTCTGGTTCCTCCGAAAGCTTGACGAGGATGGTGCTGTCTTCACGATCTGGGTTGCCTTGTCCTCCAACAGTAGCGATCAAGCTTCGTTGAATTGTCGTGCGTGCCTTGACGTAGCTGATACTGTAAGAGCACGTGCCTTCAAAACCTTGATGTCGGTGCACGTCGAACCGCACCGTCTGCCGTGGCGCAGGAGCACATCGCTCTACCTCTTGTGGGACTTCTACGTGCTGTCGCAGCGTCAGCTCCAACTGCCCTTAAGGCGCACCAAATCCTAGAGCTGTCGAGAAACGAGAGGATCTATCGGTCACAGTGACTTGTTTCCACAACGAGTACAGTACAGGGACGTGCATGATCGATTATCTAATGTTCCAAAAGTTGTGCGGGATTCCGTAGTAGCGGCTCCAATCGTACACGGGTGATCGCCTACTCGTGTGCGACTCGTTCGTTGCATGCTTGGAAGCGTAGCCCACGCCCGCTGGATCGTACCCCAAGAGCGCATGGAGAATCCCAACGTCCTCGGGTGTGAGCTCCGAGTTGATACTGTCGTTCCAGTGCTTGAATTCGTCTTGGTGCGGAAGTGGTGCTGGGGATGACCATGGATCGCTCGTGTCCATCGTACCCTGACGCGGCGCTGGCGTCACGTGCCCTTGTGCAGCGAGTTCTTGCGCCCGCTGATGTTGCTGTTGTTTCGCGGCTTGCTTTCGCCGCACGGTCGCCCAGCGCTTTTGGTTCGCGTTGGCTTTGTCGCGATGGTGCTGGCAGAACCGATGGAACGTGCCATTCGACTTTTGCACGCGCGCGCGACCGCAAAACTTGCCTGGGTACTTGCAGCGTGCACGAACGGGGACAGTCTCTTCATTGCAACCGCTTGTGTCCGAGTCGCTGCCACTGCGGTCGTCGCTGGTGTCGAGTTTCAGGCGCTTGCGCCGCGGCGCTTGTTGCACTGGCGAGCTGCTGGGGCTGCTAAACGAGCTTGGACTCATGGGTTGGCGCGAGAGAAAGCAAATCTCGATATGAAAGGGGTCCTTTCCGCTGAGGTACCGTACAGTACGTCTCCAGTCTCTGGTCTGTAGGTTTGGTCGCGCAGGATGTGAAAGACAGATCAAGCACACTGAACTGAACCCACGACCACGATCACGGCAACCGGCCCTGGCTATGTCGGTTCTGTTCGCGTTTCTTGGCGATTCAGTCATCGCCGTCATCACCGCGTTCGGAGTCACAGACTGTCATGGCTACATGCTTGTTCAAAACCAGGCCATTTCGCTCTGGATGTTGTCTGGGTTTATCCAACGTTGCGAATCAAATTGGACACGTCGATGCTTTCGTGCCTGTTGCAAGGGATTACCAATGGATAACTCGACGGTCTCAGCTAATCTAGAGACCGGTCTCGTACTCCGGAAGTTCCTGACCATTGCGCTGATGGCGAATACATTCGTAGAGTATATATGCAGCATCTGGAGCTTCCGGAACTCTACAGGGATCACGCTCTATTATACTCAACTCGAATATCGATTTTAGTCTCACCGAGAATCGCGGGTTCAAGGTCTCGCGATTGATTGAAGGCAAATGGGTCCCTCGGTACCTTTTGAACTGAACACTGTAGGATCCGAACATCGTTTCTAACGGTATCCGTGTATCCTCACCCATATCAGCCTCAAGGGATTTGTCCCTCAAGGGTCCTCTTGACGCAGAAACGCGCATTCCGTGGACGGTTCTCCGCTCTCATGGAAGATTGCCGTCGCGCTCTGTCTGATAGGCGAGCTGCACGAGCTCGTCCGATACAAAAGCTCATTCCATGGTGAGCGGTTCAGAACACCATCGCGTCGGTGTCTACAGTAATAGGCGGAGCTTGGGTGTGCCATTCAGAATGATTTCGTCGTGCGTGTTTGACTGTCTCCATCTGAACTGACGCTGAGACTTCTCGCTGTACGTCCTGTGCACAACCGCGCAAGAAAAGGCCACGTGCACCGCAAGCCACATGGCGCAAGTGGTAGCAACGGGTTACATACAGTCGATCAGATGATCTTGTTGTTTATGGCAACTTGAGATCAGCATTCGAACCGGCGAGAAGGCCACTGCTGTCGAGCTCGCTCCTCTTCGCCTTCTGGCTATTCGGACGTTTGTGAAACTCGACGCCTACGAGCAACCAGTGTATTATAATAGAACATCAAGCATTATTTATTGTGCAAGTCCCAAAAGTTAGGTGGAATGGAATAGATAGCACAGTAGCGACTCGACTCGAGGCCGCGCGACAACGCAGTCGATTCGTACGTTGTGTGCTGGTGGCAAGAGCCAACGTCCACTGGATCAAACCCCAAGAGCGCATGGAGGATGCGGACATCCTCAGCGGACAGCTCGGTGTTTATGCTGTCTTCATAGTCTTTGAACTCGACTGGGTTCGGAAGCGGCGCGAGGGAGGCGCACGGGTCGCCGCTCGTGACCACTGGGCTCGCACACGGCGTCAAATGCCCTTGCGCGACCAATTCTCGCACCCGTCGATGCTGCTGTGCTTTCCTTGCTTGCTTTCGCCGCACGGTTTTCCAGCGCTTTTGATTCGCATTGGCTCGTTCACGGTGGCGTTGACAGAGCCGGTGGAACGTGCCGTCCGACTTGCGCGCGCGTGCGCGACCACAGAACTTGCCCGGGTACTTGCAGCGCTCGCCGACAGGGACTGTGCCTTTATCCTCGTCGCTGCTGGCGTCCGAGTCGTTGTCGCAGCGGGTGTCGCTCGCTGGTGGGCACTCGGATGGCCACGCCTGGGGCAGTGGCGAGCGGCCGGCGCTCATAACCGTGCTTGGACTCATGGCTTGGTGTGAGGGACTGCAAATGTCGAAATAAGTGCTTTTTAGTGTGGACAGCACATGTCAGGAAGACAAGCACCGAACACGCTGGCCGAGAACAGCTGGATCGGATCGACAGCGCACTGGTTATGTGCGGAAACGTCTGTTCTTGCGCGTTTCTTGTCGATTCGCTGCTTCAGACGCTCGCCGTCGTCACCTGGTTCGGGTGGGCAGACTGTCATGGCTGCATTTAGGGTACAATCGTTCTGGACACATCCACTGTTGGCATCGTCCGATTTCTTTCGTGCATTTTGGCTACCGTAACGGAGAACAGAACACGGTGGTCTCCGTTATCTCGACATGGTCAACGCTGTGGCTGACTGTCGATAGGAATGTTCCCCTGAAGTATTGGCGTCTCAACCGTGGACGAATACTGTGCAAGACGTGAACTATATAATTCGCTGCGGAGCAATGCGACATTGAGTCGTACGATATTGGAGCAAAGCCAACCCAAGCATCGAGTTGAAGGAGGTACAGTACTGCACTGAACACTGTAGGACCCTGAGCCTCAGGCTGGAGGCATTGCTAACGGTACCGGTGCAGTAGATAGTGGTCGTCCGGATGATCCGGATGAGGATGCAGTACAGTACGAGAGTACTACTGCTTCCTCATCTTCATATCACCCTCAGCCGGTCGCCAGTTGTGGCCACAGCCTCATCGTCCTACAGTGTCCTTTGCGCGTCCCGTTCAGGACGAAACCGTTGACAACGGAGACCATTCAGTTGCCATTCGTTTCGGTTTGTTGTGTTTGTTTTCCCTCTTTGAATCCAATCGCTTTCGCAGCCTTTCATGGGGCATGCCTTGGTGTCCACAGCCCTGTGTGGGGAATCAATAGAACTCAGCATCTGATGTAATAGTACCTTGCGTGTTTCATTGTCAAACCGAGCAGCTGTCGGTGGTTGGCCTCGTTGACGGCAAAATTTGGTGATGGCACCACAGACCACATGGCAACGTGTTGACTCTTTGTCCCCACCGGCGAAATCCAGTGGTCGTAATCGCCATCTCTCCTTCAACTTGATTGTCTCATCGAAACGATGGGGAGGTTGCGGATGGACACGCGACGCGCCAAGCGCCCCTCGTCGGTCACGTTCTTGTTCTGGCTATTAGACGCGGTGCATCAAAAACGACAATCCGAGTTCGCACGTTCATAAAACACCGCTGTGCTGTAATAGCATCACGTTGGATCATGAAGGCAGAGTCGCAGTTCGTGAGGTCCACGCAAAGGTAAACCCTTGAACCACTCACGAAGTACCTTGAACCCTCGATCCACGCCCGATATCTGCTCCTCTCACCACCACCGTGGCGCTCGGCACAACGTTCTGGAATCCAGACTGGATCCACGCTTTCTCATGCGACACTCTTGAGGAGAACCCAGGTTTGCTGTGGAGACCCACACTCTTACAGTCCTTGTCCAAACGTCAAGGCGGAGGGGCTCGTTTTCGCCACTGTGATCGGCCACAATGGAACGTGTCATGGCGTGTGCGCGACCGCCAAGTACCTGCAGCGCTTCGTGGCAGGCACTGCGTCTTCGTCGCCAGTGCTGCTGGCATCCATCCGTAGCCGATGGTGGTGGTGATTGGGCGGTGGTTCTTCGTGTGGTGGGTCGCAAACGTGCTTGGACTCGTGGGTTGGCGCAGGAGAATATAAAGGAAATGATAGGCGAACTCGGCTCTTCTGTCGGCCTCCGCTCGAGCAGGTTGCGAATGCTACATTTACAGACATTGCCGTGTGAACGTGCTGGCACGGAACTGTTCTGAACTGACACGGACCACGGGACCAGCACTCGCAGACTGCAAGTGCTAGACGTATCCAGTACGGGGTTTGGCGCACGCCTGGCTGGCGCTGCCCCTAACTGTGTGGCAACCCATCGGACACGCACGTCTCAAAACGTGTATCAAGCGCTCAATTCGAGCGGCCGCGACAGTGCGCGCGACAGCCGCCGACGACGCGCGCTCGCAGAGGCGCTCGAACCGTGACTCCACGATGGACACGGCACTCGCGTCCGTTCAATGGACGACGATCGACCGAATGCAGCATGCGACCTCTCACCAACGACTTCTCCTCCGCAAACTGAAAAGCAATCGAGTGTCTGGATGGGACCGGCTCAATAATCGTGTCGGCTGTCCGCATTGTCCCTCTGCGCTCGACGGCGGGTCTGCGGCGCATATCTTCTGGTCGTGCCCTGCGGCGCGATCGCTTTGGAACGTGGTCCACACCGCTTGGAAGACGCTGGGCGGTTGGGCGTTATCGTACTCGAATGTTGAGCTCAAGACGGCAGTCTTTCGACTTCGGCTTCCCGCTTTTCCGGCTTCTCTCTGGCGGCTTCATGAACTTGCGGCCGTACGCCTGCATGAGACTGACTCGATCATGGCGATTCACGACGCGGCCCAAGCGGCGTGGGCACAACAGATCCTGTGCACTCTTGGAACGCTTTGGAGATGGCGACACAATGTCGACGGTGGTGTCCAACGTTGGTCCACCCCGACGGCTTGCCTCTATCTTCATACGGCCCTGCGGTCTACGACGCTACGTCTCGTGGATCGTCTCCCCGGAAGGTCAGCTGCTCGGGACCCCCGACGACAACTGCTCCATGCTCTTGCCGACTGTTTCGCTGTTGGCTCGGCCACCGCGGTCTGCGAGTCGCATCTGGATGTTGCTCGACCTCTTTTGTTCGCTGGTACAAGTGTCGACGGCTCTTCCAGAGCCGCTGGCGCCGGAGCGATCATTGTCTCGACGGATCGCGACGGCCTGACCTCGTCAGTGCTGTGGAGCGGACGGCATTACATCGCACCTCCTGACGGCACCAGGAGCAGGGCCAGCTACGTGAGTATTATCAACGGTCTTCGCGTTGCGCTCGCGCACGGCTGGACGACGGATGTGGTCTGTGACAGCGCTCTCGTTACGCACCAACTCAGTCACTATCGTCCACCAAAGGACCCGGTCCTTCGTCACCTGTACGGCACCGCACGACGGCTCGCCGATTCTGTTGGTGTCGCTGCGTGGCACCATCACGTTTGCGCCCACAACATGATGGCTGCTGCAGCGGCATCTCAGGCTCTGAGCACTGGCGTCGACGCGGTGTGGTTCCACACCAGCTCCGCTTCCGTCCCAGACTTCTTACATGTCCACTTGGCTTCGGACCTCGACGCCAGGCGCGCTTTCACCGCCCCAGTCGCCAAGCCAAGTGTAAAGGTCTCCGTGCTTTTCGTTCTCTCTAGGATATAGGACTCGCTAGACGGCTTCCAATACAAAACCAAAACCAAAACCAGTACGGGGTTGAAGGACGTTCCGTGCGATATCGTACTTATTGTGACTCGGGGATGAGATGTGGGTCCAAGTGAGGACGCCCCTCGTTCCGTTCGTTTCGTGGCTGTCTGTACCAGACTCAACCCCTCAGATGCGCGTCAACTACACAGATGTGAATTGATTCGCACATATTCCTCATTCAGATGATTACACATGCACTATGTACTATAGAACCGTCGATCCCAGAGCTACCAACTCCTTGTTAGACCCACGTCGCGTCGGGCGCGAGGCTCTGGATCCACGCCTTCTCGTGCGACACCTTCGAGTATACACCCGGCATCTTGTCACGGCCGCAGCCGTCGCCCCAGCTCACAACACCAACAAGGACATCGTCTTCCGGCTTCTCCAAAATGAGCGGTCCACCTGAGTCGCCTTGGCACGAGTCCTTGTTCGCGACACCGCCAGCGCAGAACATGGATTCCATCACGACGGTGCTGTTGAGACCCGCGCTCTTGCAGGCCTTGTCCGAGAGCACAGGGACGTCGACGCGGAGGAGCTCGTTCGACCCTTCGCCTTCTTCGGCCGTGTTGCCCCAGCCCATGACGGTCGCAAACGCACCAACGTAGGTCTCGGAGTCGGCCGAGTACAACTTGATCGGCGTGAACTTGGAAGGCGACGCCAATTCGATGATGCTGTAGTCGTACGCGAGAACAAAGTCGTTCACGTACTTGGGGTGACGCGTCTCGTTCTTCACAGCGATGCGTTCGCCGTCCTGGTCGCCCGTGAGAAAGTGCGACCCAATCGTGGCGTACTTGACGTATCGACCGCAGTGGCCGGCCGTCAAGACGTGCGTTGGCGAAATGAGCGAGCCACCGCAAAGGGTCTCGCCGGCAGGCGTCACACGGAGTCCGACTGTGTAGGTCTTGGTGCCGGCCGGGACGACCGTGCCGCCGAGAATGAGCGGCTTGATCTTGGCGTCGGCGACGGCGGCCGTGGCGGCGAGGAGAGCAAGAGCAGCGACCTTCATGGCGTGGAGAGTGGAAGAGGAGGAGACTTGGTGGCTTGCGAGCGAGTTGCAAAGTGAGCGATCGGGAGGCGCGACGTTGTGCCGCGCTGCGCTGGGTCGCAAGAGCCTCTTCAGAGGAGAGCACTGGAGAGTATCCACTGAAGTTGAAGTTTGAGATGCTCCAGGCCTTTCGTTGCTGTTATATTTCACTGTATATCAGTAGTTTTGAGTTCAGTAGAAGCCAACATACTGAAATAGAAGAAACCTTGACTGCTCGTGCTGGTCTGAGAACCATGAGACAACGCGGTTGTAATGAACGCGTGTTGACTGACCGGGTGCAATGCGGAGCGGAGCGATGGAGGAAGAGATGAGGAGCGTTACGCGAAACGACACCGCGAGTCTGGCGCTCCTACGCAAGCAGCAGGTCCAATGATGCTGCAGGAGGCATTTTCAGTGGGGAAGTGCGATATCGAAAGCTGAGCGACGCTCTTTCAGTGTATAAATGCATACCCAGGCTTCGATGGGACCCAATCTGTATCCTCTTGAGCATTGGAGACAGTGTTGCGCTCCAGTTGGTCTCACTGTCCTCGGGAGACTCAACGTTGGACGCTCTCTATGCACGCACAGTTTCGGTCCACATTGGGGGAGGACCTTTTGATCTCAGCGAGCACAATATCAGTAGCTCAACCTCAATCAAATTTGCTACATGGGTTTACATATTGAAATAACGGGATACGGATGGGTAACACCCATGTGACAATGTGATGATAATACTCTACGCTGTTTGTCCCAGACCAGACGCTCGAGTAACGATCGCATCACTCCCTCTCAATGTGGTCCCTAACGTACCCACGCGACTCGTGCCCAATCAACAGAAACCTTCGGATGCCCCTCACAAGCGATGGGGTCACACGTAGCCAATGACAGAGCAGACCGATGCAAACGGCTCCGTACGATTGCATCCGTCGATCCGTACACGCGTGCCGTTCGCCGCAAGGCTCCGGATCTATGGCTTCTCGTGCGACCGGTCCGCAGCCGACGCTCACAATACTACTCGGGTGGACTGTCGTCGGTACCGTGAGCACCCCATCAGCATGTTACAGCCTACTGATCCAAGCCACGGTCTCACTTTGACGGTCTCGTGCGCGTTCACTACCACCAGAGGATGCTGGTGTCGCCAGACGAGCAGAACGAGGCACAAAAACGAAACCCAAATTAAACAAAACGCCAATTATGTTTGTAAACGACACTCAACGCTGCTGTTGCTGTGCATCAAATCAAGAGCATACAGGGCCGACACGCCGCAGCGACCCATACCGACTCGCTTGATGCTTAGATCAACTCAGCGCCCGGTGCGAGCGACAGGATCCAGTCCTTGGCAAACGACACTTTCGAGTACACGCCCGGCTTGCCCGCCTGGCCACAGCCATCGCCCCAGCTCACGACACCAATGAGTGCGTCGCCCGTGGCCTGCTCGAGGACAATTGGTCCGCCCGAGTCGCCCTGGCACGAATCCTTGTTCTCTTCTCCACCGGCACAGAACATGGTCTCCGAGATCGGCGCGCCCGTGAGACCAGCCGCCTTGCAGTCTGCGTCCGAGAGGACTGGGACGTTGACGCCCAACAGTTCGTTCGACTGGCGACCGCCTGAGGACGTCGTGCCCCAACCGACAACCGTCGCGTTGGCACCGACGAACGTCTCGGAGTCGGCCGAGTACAGCTTGACCGGCGTGAACTTGGACGACTTGGCGAGCTCGATGATGTTGTAGTCGTACGTAATGGTACTCGCGACGTAGTTGGCGTGGCGCGTCTCCCGCTTGACCGCAATGCGCTCGCCGTCCTTGCTTCCGCTGAGAAAGTGCGAACCGATGGAGATCCACTTGGCGTTGCCGGCGCAGTGACCCGCCGTGAGGACGTGCGTCGGCGTGATGAGCGAACCGCCGCAGAAGGCCGAGCCGGTCTGCGACTGACGTAGACCAACGGTGTAGGTCTTGGTACCAGCGGGGACGACGGTGCCGCCGAGGATGAGCGGTTTGATGCCGGCGGCTTAGGCAACAGCGACCGTGGTGGCGGCGAGAGCGACTGCGACCTTCATGGCTTGGTGAGTGGAGGGGAAGACTTGGTGGTTTGCGAGGAAATTGCAAAGTGAGAAGTGCGGAACAGAGCACTAGAACGCCTGGGCGACTCGTGTTCTGTGGTCGACGCCCTCTTCGACAGGGCCCGAGCTGAAGGGGATTCGTGCTGTACGCTGTACTGCAAGCGCTCTCTGTTGACTGTACCTGGATCGCCTCGCCATTGATAATTAGATGAGATCCATTAGACTTTTCTGCCTGACAAACCCATTCGAGGACGACAATGATTAGACAGTGTGGATGCGAGTTGACCGATCATCTTGGCCGAACTAACACGTTGCAATACCACAGTGAGCGATGCGCAATAGTGCAAAGCATGTGGACGGTGTCGAGGGGAGACCATCGTACTGTTTTAGTACGAACTGAACGTGGCAGACCCCAGTTTCGTCAAGTGCCTTGACTCAGGACTCATATGTCGCCCTGGTTCTGCACTTCAAGTTCTACATAGCATGGGCTTGATTGCTTCTGAGAACTCCACAGTATTGTAAATCGTGTCCCAAAGGCTGACGTTTCTACCGGACCCAATGGCCATCTGAGAACAGACCGCACGCATACCATACGTCAGTCACCTCACCAACTACAACAAGTGTCCATCGGTCGGTACACAGCGATTCGGTATGAAACACCGTACTACGAGCGCGAACGCTGTCGTTGACAGCACCCCGCTGGTGGGTGAGTCACTCGTCCGGAACATGTCTCAATCAAGGAGGTTCAAGTCGTGGTTGTGGTAGTACTTCAATAGGAATGCAGTACGCCCTCAGACTGAGCCAGATAATTCAAAATTCGCACATTCATTATGGTTGGTTCAAACGGCACGAGTACCAGACACGAGTCCTCAACTCGAGGACCCGTCGTCTCAAAACTATGCTACTCCTTACACCCACGTGGCGTTCGGCGCGAGGCTCTGGATCCACGC
>JAADWR010000138.1:0-16012 GCA_023336345.1 Pythium inflatum | reverse complement strand
ATAAGCCCAATGGGAGAGGCGATTGGGAGAGGATCAACCAATGGGAATGGAGCGATTCATTGACGCTGCCGAGCGGATTGCGTTGCTCGAAGGATGCGCTCTGTGGAACGTTGAAGCGGCTCAGAGGCAGTGAATATCTACTCTGTACAGGTTTGTATTGAGAAATCGCTAACGACGAAGATGATCCGTCGAGCTCCTCAGCGATATTCCTATGCCCTGCGTCCGAAGTCAAAATGAAAGAGGAGTTTGCGCTCACGACCTTGCGGCAGGATGGGACGAGGAGGCCGTGGCAAGACTCAATGAGTCCGTGGCTTGGTCGAAGCCATCATCACCACTAGGCTCAATGCCCCGACTGCTTGCTGTCGAGGCGAATATGAAATGCTGCGTTACAATAGATGAACAGCGATACCTCTCCATCAAAGGCACCTTCAGTCGACGCCAGAGAAACCTGAACTGGAGGTCAGCCAGTGTAAGAAGTCGTCGCCCAGGAGCTCCTCCAAGTCGTGTCGGGAGCGCATCCATGGTCACACGTTCGTGGCGTTGTCCACGCTCGCAGGTGATGCGACCACGCGTGGCCACTGATGTTGTTCGGCAAATTCGTGCGCAACCGGGTTCAGCGGACGCAATGCCTCCGTTCGAAGTGGGCGATAACCACGTCGTTGGACGATAACTAGCGCATCACACACAAAACGGCGACAGCGGCGATGATACTCGTATTATAGATTCGGCTCGGCGTCAAAACCCTTCAAGTGAAACCAACTTGGTGTAGAGTCCTCGGCATGGTGCCGACCATTTCACGCAAGCGGCACAATCAGTGAGCCCATGATTCCCCGATTACGAGCGTCGCAAGCACCCGCCTCCTGATTGGTTTAAATCAATATTGGAGCTGTTTGATTCGTTGAAAAGCTTCCACACTGTGTCAGTGTAGCCATTTCAACGAATGGATCCGCCAGCTGATTTCAACTCGACCGTTATGCACAATACTCTAGACCACACTATACATAATGCCCCGATTGTAGTCTCTTTCGCTGTTTACGGTATGCTTATTTGGAAGACAGCCTGGCAATTTCCACAATCGATCCACTTGTCGTCTTGATCGCTTCCCCTCTCTTGGTCTCCATTATGGTCGCGACTGTCGATGCCAACGCCCGCCTACTCGTGACTGGCGCCTCTGGTCATCTCGGCCAACTCGTGGTCACGCACTTGCTCGACACGCTCCACGTTACTCCCAGCCACATCGTCGCCGGTTCGCGTAACCCCGACAAGCTCCAGGCGTTTGCCGACCGTGGTGTCTTGACCCGTCGTCTCGACTTCAACGACGCGGCGTCGGTCGAAGCGGCCGCCCGAGGCGTCGACCGCGCGCTGCTCATCAGTACGCACGACATTTTCGCGCGTGTCCCCGCCCACAAGACGGCGATCGAGGCGTTTGTCGCCGCCGGCGTCAAGCAGATTCTCTACACGTCGTACCTCAATGTCGACAATGCGACGGCGCTCATCGCCGTTGACCACCGCGAGACCGAAGCGATCCTTCGCGAAAGCAAAGTCCCTGGCTACACGTTCTTGCGCAATGCGATCTACTACGACAACATGGCCATGGGCATTGCCGCGAGCCATCGCACGGGAAAGTGGTTCACGGCGTCCCGCGGCGGGCGCCTCGCGGGCATTTCGCGCGACGATGCAGCGCTCGCAGCGGCCACAGCGTTGGCGAGCGACAACTACGAGAACGAGATCTACGACCTCTCGGCGATCGAGAGTCTCACGTCAGCAGAGACCGTCACCAACATTAGCAAAGCGATCGGGAAACCGATTGAAGTCGTCGACATCTCGGAGGCTGAGCTCGCCAAGGGCATGCAAGCTGCGATGGGCTTACCGGAAGACATCGCCAAGATCTATGCGACGCTCGACACGCACACGGCGGCCGGACTCTCGGAGGCAAGCGGTGAAGATTTCAAGGCGCTCGTCGGTCGCCACCCGCTCACGCACGCGCAGTGGGTCGAGCTCCACAAAGAGCGCTTGGCGAGTGCGTGAGCTCATCTTTCCAGTCGGGTTTAGAGACGGACTGTATGTGAAATCAGACAAATGGATGTACTACGTCTTGGCCATACCGCGGTCATTGACTTCTCTATCAGAGCGCCTAGAGCAACGCTGTGTTTGTCTCCACCCACCGGCTCGCGGTCCGTGAGCGTCTTGAAATCGTTGGTCTTGGACACGGCGTGGCCTTGGATCATGTTGAGATCAAACGAAGCGTACGCCTGGGCGACATAGTCGGGAAGGCCCGAAGTCTCAACAATCCCTTGGCCAACGCACTCCACGGGACATGCGCCACCTCGATCGGCGTGCGGCTTGCTTTGCTGACGTTCGCGGCGAACTCATCGATCGTGAGGCCTTCGACACCCGCGAGCCCGTAGGTTTGGTTCTGACTCGCCAGCGCCGCCGCGTTGGCGAGGGCGACGTCATCACGCGAAAGGCCAGCAAACTTGCTGTCCTGGGCTGCGCTAAACCGCTTGCCAGTACGCTTGGCGCTTGCGATCAAGACAAAATCGTTTTCAAAGTACTGGCCATTGCGGAGGAACGTGTAGCCCGGGACTTTGCTCTCGCGGATGAACGCTTCGGTCGCAACGTGATCCTCTTTGGCAAACGTGGTCGACCCATGAACGCTGAGGAATGACGTGTAGAGAATGTGCTTAACACCAGCGTTCATGAGCGCGGAGACCGCGGCCATGTGGCCATTGCGACGGTTTAGCATGTGTCGTTACCACTGATCAACAACGCACGGTCGACGCCCTGGGCGGCCGCTTCGATCGACGCCGCGTCGTCAAAGTCGAAAGGACGGGTCGAGACACCCCGGTCGGCAAATGCCTGGAGCTTCTCGGGGGTTCGCGAGCCCGCCCGCAACAATGCGCGACGGTGAGACCTTGAGCGTATCGATCAAGTGCGTGAGCACGAGCTGACCGAGTTGGCCTGAGGCGCCAGTCGCGAGGAGACGAGCGTTGGCATCGACAGTCGCAACGATAGCGGAGGGAAGGGAGCGAAGTGAGCTCGAGCTCGACTGATAGAAGTCAAAACGGCAAACCACAGAACAGTACTGCACCGACACGGAGACCCACGAGACACTTGAGATTGCATGCCGATGGCGCGCCTCACGTCTGTTGAGACTGTCTAGGTTGTCGCCGACGAACCAAAGATCCCTTGGCAGCGGCGTCCATGAGAAGCCACCGAAGCATGTTCAGTGTGTATTATGCATAAAGGAACTCCCCGTTAGTTGAGCCAGTACACCCCGACCACACCCGCGACGAGCGATCGCTGCGATCGAGAACGCGATCGAGTTGGCCGTCGAGGACCCCTTGAGGTTGGCAGGCGTTGGCGGCGGCGTCGTCCCAGTTGACGGTGGTGTCGGCGTGGGCGACGCGGTCGTTGAGGTGGGGGTTGTCGCCGGCGGCGTTGGCGATGGCGTTAGCGCCGTCGGGACCGGCACAGGCGTTGGCGCCGGGTCATTCCCGAGGTGCGTCGTGGCCTTGCGGTTACTGGTGCACGTCTCAGCGTTCGTCACAGTAGTGAAGGTGCTCACGCACGTGCGTGACAGAAAGAGCCGTTGCTCGGGACGCGACCTGTCGGCCGCCCAGATAAGATACTGGAGTCCGTGGTCACCGAGGTCAATGCAGCCGTTGGCGTGGTACGCCGTCACGCGCAAGTCGAGCGTGCACGCGGCATCGAAGAACTCTCGTTCCACGATGTAAGCCACCATGGTTTCCGCAAACGTCGTGTACGTTGTCAAGTCGGGATCCACCGTTGTGTCGGACGTCGTCGAGTAGTAGATGCCTTGGACGTTGGGGGCACATGTCACGGGCGCGACGGGCCTCGCAAAGACGTCGAGAGGTGTGAACACGATCCGGTTCGGTGTGCTGCACGTCGCGTCGGTAAAGTACGTATCAATGTGGTAGGTTAGGAGACTCGCGGACGCGAACGCGGCGTTGTGAACCGACCACATCGTGCGGGCGACACAAGCGTTCGTGAGGACGTCGCTACTCGACACCACGACGAGCGACGCGATCTCTCCCGCGCAGTCGGGCGTCGCAAAGAACTGTTGCTGTACAGTGGCGTCAGTGTGGACTGAGAAGCGGTGGCTGGACGTCGTGTTGTCGCGGAAGCAGTTGCCATCGGTCAACCGCCGGACGAGTACGCGGGCTTCGAACGTACACGAGTCGTCAGCAAATACGCGCATCGTAATGTAGGGAACTCGAGGGCCAAAGGCGGTGGTGGCGAATGCGTCGACGTCGGTGATACTGCACGACAGGTCACGCGTCTTTAGCCCAAGCGTCATTGTCGCCGCGCATGTGGATGCGCTGCATGCGGTGGTAGTTGTTAAAGGCGTCAAGTCGATTGCTGTGGCCGGGACCTGGCACCACGCGTTGCCATAGTACGTCGTTGCTTTGTAGGTGGACGTACTAGCGGAGACCGCCGAAGCGGCAAGCGCCGCCACGACGAGCACACGAACGATCGGCGAGCGTATGACTCGAATGAGAGAGACCGAGTATTTTTACACTGGACAACGTCCCTTGGCAACTCCGTTTTCGTCGCTCTTTGCTTGGACCCAACAACGCCCAGTCTGCGACATGTGACAACACGTCAGTTAATTCCATCACCACAGGGGTACAGTAGCGAAGACAATGCCAAGTCTCTCTCTACGTTGCAGAACTGGAGCATGTTAAGAGTGTATAATCCAGTTAAGGCCATTCTCCCTCAGTGGAGCCAGTACATCCCGCCGAAGGCCACGACGAGCGTCAGGACCGCTGCCATCGAGCGTGCGAATGAAGTGGCCCTCGAAGACCCCTGCATGTTGACCGGCGTTGACGTCGGCGTCATTGTCGGCGATGGTGTCACCGTTGGGGTCGAGGTCGCCGTTGGGCTCTTGGTCGTGCTTGGCGTCATCGAAATCGGCACAGACGCCGCTGTCGTTGGCGCCGGGGAGTTTCCGACGTGCACCTTGGCCTTGTGCCTGTCGAAGTACCACTCTGTGCCAAGGTGCTCGACGCCGTCGATGCAGGTGCGCCCCGGAAAGAGCTCTTTCGCAAACTGGCCTATGCCATAAACACTGACATAGATCGCACGATTGCCGAGGTCAATGCAGTCCACGATAGCGAGGTACGCTGTCACACGGATGTCGGCCGTGCAGTCTGCGTAGAAAAACTCTTGCTCCAAGACGTACGAGTTGGGTCTCCCAAATGTCGTGTACGCCATGGTGTCGGGATCGACCGTCGTCTCGGACGTCGTCGAGTAGTAGATGCCTTGGGCGTTGGGTGCACACGTCACGGACGCGACGGGCTCCGCAAAGACGTCGAGCGGCGTGAACACGAGGCGGTTGGGTTGTTGGCACGTGGCGTCGGAATAGTACGTCTCGACGCGGTAGCTTGGGAGGCTCGCGAACGCGCCATTGTGGACTGACCACTGTGTGCGGGCGACACAGGCGTTCGTGAGGACGTCGCTACTCGACACCACGACGAGCGACGTGATCTCTCCGGTGCAGTCGGGGGTCGCAAAGAACTGTTGTTCCACCGTCGCGTTCGTGCGGACCGAGAAGCTGTGACTCGACGTTGTATTGTCACGGAAGCAGTTGGCGTCGAACAGCCGGCGGACGAGTACGCGTGCACGCGTCATCGGTAAATACGCGCATCACAAGGAAGGGTGCCTCGGGACCAAAGACGTTGGTGGCGAGCGCGTCGGGGTCGGTGACGCTGCATGACACGTCGCGCGCCTTTAGCCCGTATGCCATCGTGGCCGCGCACGTAGAAGGGTTGCATGTAGTGCCTGTTGCCACAGGCGTCAAGTCGAATGCGGTGGCCCGGACCCGGCACCACGCGTTGCTGTAGTACGTCGTTGCTTTGTAGTTGGAGGCATTAACGGAGACCATGGCAGCCGCCGCCGCCACGAGCGCGCGCACGATCGTTGAGCGCATGGCAACGAACAGGCTTGTGAGAGGACGAAGTATTTCTGACACTGGGCAACGGCCCTTGGCAACACCGTTTCGCGCTTGCTCGCAGTGAAACCGATCGTTTTGCACTCCGTTCCTCATTCATTCTCCATAATACTCTAAGCTCAAGGCAACGTGGCAAAAGCGCTGGTGCGCGATGTCAGTCACACCAACAGCATTGGCAAGCATGTGGGTGGAAGGCGGCTTGGTTCTGGCAGCAATGGGCGCGTCGCCCACGATTTGACAGGCAATGGAGTTGAGATGCCCGATGAAAAGCTCTCGTCGATCGCCACCTGTGAGTCGCTCTCCCCAAAGAGCCGTTGGCGGTAGCGTAGCCGGCACGTACAGTAGTATCTCTCTACGTTCTGTCGATCCAAATTCCAATGGGAGCGTGTTCAGTGTGTATAATATATGAAGCGACAATGCGCTCCTGTGGATGTGGTCTGGCGTTAGCTCGGGGAAAGGCGTTGTTAGTTGAGCCAATGCAACGCGACAACGGCCGCATTGAGCGTCACGACCGCTGCGATCGAGAACGCGATCGAATTGGCCGTAGACGACCCTTTGAGGTTGGCAAGTGTTGCCGTCGGCGTCGGCATCGTCGCCGTGGGCGTTGGCGTTGGCGTTGGCGTTGGCGGCGGCGTCGTGGTCGTGGTCGTGGGCGGCGCGGTCGTCGGCGTTGGTGTCGACGGAATCGGAACGCACTCAACAGGGGTCGGCGCTGGGTCAGTCCCGAGGTGCGGCGTGTACTTGCGGCCATCGATGCACGTCTCGGCGACCGGCACATACGTCAGGGTGCTATCGCACATACGTGAGGGAAAGTACTGCTTCTGAAACGTCCTCTCTTCTCTCCAGATATTGAAGTGGAGTCCGTGGTCACCGAGGTCAATGCAGTCGAAGGCAGAGTACGCTGACACGCGAAAGTCGAGTGTGCACGTAGCATCGAAAAACTCGTGTTCCATGACGTAAAACTTGGGGTCCGCAAACGTCATGTAGGCGATAAAGTCGGGATCCACTGTTGTGTCGGACGTCGTCGAGTAGTAGATGCCTTGGGCGTTCGGTGTACATGCCACGGGCGCGACGGGATCCACAAAGACGTCGAGCGGCGTGAACACGACCCGATTGGTTGTGCTGCACGTCGCGTCGGTATAGTACTTCTCGATGTGGTAGCTTGGGAGACTCGCGAACGCGACATTGCGGACAGCCCACGTCGTGCGGGCGACACAGACGTTCGTGAGGACGTTGCTACTCGACACCACGACGAGCGACGAAATCGCTCCACTACAATCGGGAGTCGCGAAGAACTGCTGCTGCACCTCCGCGTCCGTGCGGACTGCGAAGCGGTAACTCGACGACGCATTGTCGCGGAAGCAGTTGCCATTGGCCAAGCGCCGGACGAGTACGCGGACTTCAGACGTGCATATGTCGTCAGCAAACATGCGCATCATGATGTACGGTACGTCGGTCCCAAAGGCGGTGGTGGCGAACGCGTCGGCGTCAGCGATGCTGCACGTTGCGTCGCGCGCCTTTAGCCCATATGTCATTGTCGCCGCGCACGTAGACGCGCTGCATGCGGTGGTGGTTGTTATCGGCGTCAAGTCGATTGCTGTGGCCGGGACCCGGCACCACGCGTTGCCATAGTACGTCGTGGCTTAGTAGTAGGACGCATTAACGGAGACCATGGCAGCCGCCGCCGCCACGAGCGTGCGCACGATCGTTGAGCGCATGGCAACGAACAAGCTTGTGAGAGGACGAAGTATTTATGACACTGGGCATCGGCCCTTGGCAACACCGTTTCTTCGCGCTTGCTCGCAGTGAAACCGATCGTATTGCACCATACGAGCCCACACGCCTTTTCGTTTCTCTCTCTGGTCCGATAGAAATGTACTGTGAATGGCTAAAGGGCTCGGCTGTTAGTTGAGCCAGTAGATCCCGACCAAGGCCAAGACGAGTGTCACGTCCGCTGCAATCGAGAAGCGATTGAGTTGGCTGTGGACGACCCTTTGAGGTTGGCCGACGTTGGCGTCGCGGTCGTTGTGGTCGGCGGAGGTGTCGTCGTGGGCGGTTGCGTCGTCGAGGTCGGTGTCGTGGTCGTCGGCGTTGGCGCTGTCGTCGAAGTCTTGATCGTTGGCGTGGCTCGGGGCGCAACTGCGCTCGGTGCCGGGGCGTCCCGGAGGTGCACCGTCATCGTGCGACTGTTGAAACATGAGCCGGCGGGGACCCCTGTGGGCAGGGTGCTCCATCCCCCGAGCACGTGCGCGTCGCAAAGAGCTGCAGCACAGCGCCGCCGTCGCCCGTGATAATTGCGTAGCAAGTGCTATCACCGAGGTCAATGCAGGTGTCGGCGAGGTACGCCGTTCACGCGGAGAATGGCTGTGCAGTTGGTATCGAAAAAGTCGGTTCTCAAGACGTACGCATTGCTCGCTCCATACGTCGTGTACGCCGCCGTGTCGGGATCAACGGTCGTCTCGGACGTCGTCGAGTACGCGAGCCCGCCTTTCCGGCCACACGACACAGGCGCGACGGTCTCTGCAAAGTTTTCGATCGGCGTGAAGACGAGACGGTTGCGGTTCTGGCACGTCGTTTCGGCATAGTACGTCTCCATGCGGTAGCGTGGGAGGCTCGCGAACGCGGCGTTGCGAACGGACCACGTGGTGCGGGAAGTACAGGGTCCCACTTCCGCACCAGCGTCACTCTTGGCGACCTCAACGATCGACGCGATCCCCCCTGTGCAGTCGGACGTCGAAAAGAGCCTCTGTTCCACGGCTCCGTCCACGCGCACAGCAAAGCGGTGACTCGCCGTCGCACTGTCGCGAAAGCAGTCGCCGTCGACCATGCGCCGGCCGAGTAAGCGGACTTCAGACGTGCACGCGTCGTCGACAAACACGCGCTGGAGTACGTACGGCACGTTGGCGCCAAAGATGCTTGTGGCGTACGCGTCGACATCGCTGATACCGCACGTTGCGTCGCGCGTCTTGAGCCCAAGCGATGTCGTGACCGCGCACGCCGAAGCACTGCACGACGTTGTGGTTGTCACGGGCGTCAAATCGAACGCTGTCGCGGGGACCTGGCACCACGTGTTGGCATAGGACGTTGCCGCCTTGTAGGAGGACGCAGTAGTAACGGAGACCGACGATGCGAGCGCTGTTGCCACGAGCGCGCGAACGAACGGCGACCGCATGGCAATGCTCGTGTGTGGAGAGACCGTATAGTTCCGACACTGGGCAGCGGCCCCTGGCAACACCGTTTCATCGCTCTTTGTGGTGAAACGGATCGTGCGTATCGAAGTGACTGTTCGTTCCCCATTCGTTCTCTCGCATGGTCAAAGGCGTCCGAAACTGCGACGTGTGGCACGACGGAGGTCGTACGCCGTGGCATCACGGATCCTCTCTCGACAGTGCGTGGAGACGGTGAAGATACATGGCGTCCAGCTCTAAGCACCAGAAAACTGGCATGAAGCTAGAGTCGTATTATCGACAAGTTAGTTGAGCCAGTACATTCCAACCACGGCCGCGACCAGCGTCACGACTGCTGCGACTGAGAAGGCGATCGAATTGGCCGTCGATGTTCCCTTGAGGTTGGCCGGCGTTGGCGTTGTCAACGTCGGAGTTGGAGTCGTGGTTGTCGAGGTCGGGGTTGTGGTTGTCGGCGTTGGCGTTGGCGTTGGCGTTGGCGCCTTGGTCGTTGGCGTGGGCCGGGGCGGTGGAGCAGTCGGCGCCGGGTCGTTCCTGTGCTGCACTTTAACTGTGCGACTGTTGAAGCACGAGCCGGCAGTCCCTGTGGGCATCGTGCTCCAAACACCACCCGAACAGGTGCGCGTCGGATAGATCTGCATCACAAGCACCCCGTCGTCCGCGATAAGAGGATAGTACGCGCTGTCGCCGAGGTCAATGCAGTATCTAGCGAGGTACGCCGTCACGCGGACGTCGAATGTGCAGCTTGTGTCGAGAAACTCTGTTATCAAGGCGTACTCCTGGTACGCGCCAAAGGTCGAGTACGTCGTCATGTCGGGATCATCCGACGTCTCAGTCGTAGTCGAGTACATGAGCCCTTGGGCGTTCTGGACACACGTCACAGGCGCGACAACGTCCCCAAAGACGTCGATGGGTGTGAAGACGAGGCGAACTGGATGGGTGCACGTCGCGTCATACCTGGAGTAGTAATACGTCTCGATTCGATAGCGCGGGAGGCTCGCAAACGCAGCGTTGCGAACCGACCACGTCGTGCGGGCGATACAGGGTCCTGTGTCGGCCGTCGCGTCACTGCTCACGACCGCAACGATCGACGCGATCGCTCCTGTGCAGTCAGGAGTTGCAAACAACCGCTGTTCCACGGTCCCGTTTGCGCGCACGGCAAAGCGGTAGCTTGACGTCGCACTGTCACGAAAGCAGTCTCCGTCGCCCACGCGTCTTCCCAAGACTCGAAGCTCAGACGTGCACGCGTCGTCGGCAAACACGCGCTGGAGGACGTACGGTACGTCGGCTCCAAATACGTTGGTGGCGTGCACGTCGACGTCGGTGATACCGCACGTAGTGTCGCGGGTCTTGAGTCCATACGTCATCGTCGCCGCGCACGAGGAAGCGCTGCATGGTGTTGTCACGGGCGTCGCATCGAACGCTATGGCCGGCGCTTGACACCACGCATTGCCGTAGTACGTCGTGGCTTTGTAGGCGGACGCATTAACGGAGACCGTGGCGACCGCCGCCGCCACGAGCGCATGAACGACCATTGAGCCCATGGTGGGAGGAGCCGTGAAAGAAACCGAGTATTTCTGCCACTGGCCGGCGGCCCATGGTAACACCGTTTCGTTCGTTGTACTCACGCTGAAACGGATTGCAACGGATCCCAAGCGACCCTCCGCCCTCCCGATAAAAGCGCAATCTGCGACATGCGACAACAAATCCCATGCCACCGATGTTGACAGACTCTTCCAACGTGTGTATAATCGACTTATTACGGCCGTTAGTGGAGCCAGAACGTGCCGGCAACGGTCGCAATGACCGCTACGACCGCTGCGATCGACAAGGCGATGGAAATGGCCGTGGACGACCCTTTGAGGCTGGCCGGCGTTGGCGTCATCGTGGTCGGTGTTGGCGTCGATGACGCAGTCTTCGTCGTCGTCGTGCCGGGGCTGGCGTCGGGCTCGTGGTCGTCGGTGTTGGCGTTGGCGTCGTCGGCAATGGCTTCGGCTCCCATGTCGCTGGCGCCGGGGATTTGGCGAAGTGCAGCGTGAGCTTGCGGCTGTTGGAGCACGTCCCTGGCACCAAGTGTACAGTCGTGACAGTGCCCCCACAGCCGTTGGAGTACAACTGCTGTGTTAACGAGCGGTCAGGCCAAATGTACAAGCTCATCCAGTGGTCGGCGAGGTCCGTGCACCACGCATTCGTGAGGTACGCCGTCACGACGTCGTCGTCCATACACCCTGCGTCGCCATACGCTGTTTCCAATACGTAATACGCGTCGCTCCCATACATCGTGTACGCTGTCATGTCGGGATCCACATTGCCGGACGTCGTCGAGTAAAAGAGCCCTTGGTAGGACACAGTGCACGTCACAGGGCTGACGGGATCCGCTAGCACGTCGTGCGGCGTGAACACAATGCGGTTGGGTTTCTGGCAGGCCTGGTCAACGTAATACGTGTCGATGCGGTAGCCCGGGAGGTCTGCGATCGCAATGTTGTAAACCGACCACTTGGTGCGCGCGACGCAGGTGTCGTCGGTGGGGATCGCGACGCTCGACGCGATTGGGCCTCTGCAGTCGGGGGACGAGAAGAACCGCTGGTGCACCGTCGCGTTTGCGCGCACGGCAAAGCGATAGCTCGACGCTTCGCCGTCGCGATAGCAGTTGCCGATGACCAAACGACGGCCGCTCACGCGGGCTTCGGACGTGCACGCGTCGTCGGCAAATGAACGAATCAGAATGTACGGTACGTCCGTGCCGAAGACGGTGGCGGCGTACGCGTCGACGTCGGTGATGCTGCACGTCACGTCGCGCGTCTTTTGGCCAAGCGACATTGTCCCCGCACACTCTGACGGGGTGCACTCAGCAGTGGTTGTCACGGGCGTCGCGTCGAACGCTGTGGCCGGGGCTTGGCACCACGCATTGCCGTAGTATGTGAAACCGATCGACTCACTAGGGACCAAAACCACTTCCTCTTGCTGAGACCATAACCCGTTTCTCATTTGTTCTTCTCTTTAGCCTATTCTAAATCCAAGTCAATGCGACGCAGACGCTGGTCCGACTGCTCAGTCACATAGAGCACGCTGTCGGTGCTCGTGATCGCAATGGACTTCGGCCGCGAGAGTAGTGCCGTGGCGCGCGAGCCGTCGTATGAGCCGGATTGGGTGCACGTCCCAGCGACCGTCGTCACTTCGGTTGTCACGAGATCGAGGCGACGAATGCAGTGGTTGCTCGAATCCACAACAAACAGCACGGTGCCATTCGACGTCAACGCCATGTCCGAGATGTAATTGAACCGCGCGGCGGTGCCAACAGCGTCGGCGAACCCCGCGGCGCCGGGCGCACCAGCGAACGGATGCACCGTCGCGCCGTCGCTCGTGGCAGCGTACACGGTCGTCTTGTCGGCGACATATACTCCGCCCGACGGCGTAATCGCGATGGCCGTGACCGCCATGGATCGCCACGTCGACACAACGTCCAAGTGGTTCACAAGTCGGCGCACAGTCTGGTCGTCGACAATGAAGAGATCACCGGCGCCATCGACGGCAATGTTCGAGAGGGACGAGAACGTCGCGTCTTCACCGGCGCCATCCGCGGTTCCAGTCGCGCCGGTCCCTGCGATATCTTGGACCTGTAAGGTCGTGAGGTCGATTCGGACGATCTTGTCGTTGTCGGCGTCGGCCACGTACAGGTTGTCGGCCGCGTCGACTGCCAACCCTGCAATGCCAAACGCTGGGTCGGACGCAGCGCCACGTACAAACGCCGGGACAGTGTCGACAGATGGAATCGTATCATCACGGAAACGGTAGATCGTGTCGTAGTCGCCCAAGTAGATGTATCCGTCCGGTGCGCCGACGGCCGACGTGAACGACGTCCCTGTCCAGACTGTTGAGACTGCTGGCTGAGTATTGTTGACGAGCTGCAGCGTTGCCGTCGCCGACGACTCGGCTTCCGTGAGCACGAGGCGGCGGACGCGGCGACTGTCGTCCGGGCCGTCGAGGAACAGCAAATCGCCGGTCGTTGTGAACGCGAGAGCTGTCGGCGCCGTGAGCCGCGCCTCCGTTGTGGGGCCGTCGCTCGATCCGTTCTGTGTGCACACACCCGCTGCGGTCGCGACGATCTTGGTCGCCAAATTGAGCGTGCGGATGCAGTCGTTCGCCGTGTCAGCAATGTAGAGCAAGTCGCTTAATGGCGCCCGCGCGAGTCCGCGGATGCCGGCGAAGCGCGCATTTGCGCCTGGACCGTCGCGGAACGTTGCTTCAAAGTCGGACATGCGCTCTTCGCCGACCTTGAAAAGCACCGACATGTTGGTCAGTGACGCGACGTAAATCGCTTTGGCCGTCGCAATCGCGATGCGTCGATTTGCAAGCAGTTCAACGGCGGTCGCGGGATTCGTGAGCGTAAACGCCGTCGTACTGACTGTGCCTGTGTCTACAGCGCCAAAGCGCACCTTCGTGCCGCTGCCGTCGAGGAAGATAAGGCGGTTGGGCGTGTAATAACCATCAACCGACACAGCCGAGATGTTGGAGACATTCGCAACGCCGGCGCCGCCGTCTTCTAGACCGGCTTGGCCCGTGCCGAGCACGGCCGTGACGCTTGACGTGGCGAACGTGAGCTGCCTCACGACATTAGTCGTGTGCTCAGCGATCCAGAGGCGAGTGGCGTCAGCGCCGAGCGCCGCGATGCTCGCGAACCGCGCGTTCGTGCGGTAGCCTGGAAGCGCGTCGCCTGCGCTCTGCGACCCTGCGTACAGCGTTGGTGTCACTGTGCTGGCGGTGGCTTCTTGGAGGCGGTAGATCGCCGTCGAACTCGCAACGTACGCAAACCCGTCGCCTGCTGCGACCGCGAGCCCGACATACGCCATTCCGCTGCTGTTCACGATCGTCGTCACGTTGGGCGGCGCTGCATCAGCGTACACGCGATACACGATTTTGGCGCCACTAACGGCGGTGTCGATCACGTACAGTGCACCAGCGGCGTTGATGCCGAGGCCGCCGAGGTTCCTAAACGGCGCGGCTGTTGTGGTGATGATCGTGACACCCTTCGTCACCATGTCGATGCGCCGGATGCAGCGATTTTCAGCATCAGCAACGTACATTGTGGAGCCCGAGGCCGAGAGCGCAAGGCCAACGATCGTGCGGCTAAATATGGCGCTGTACGGATCGGACTGACTGTCGAACAAGCCACAGGCGTCCCCGCCGGCAAAGCCGGTGAAGCCCGACATCTCGGGAGTCATGCGCTGGATCGAGCACTGGCTTGCAATGTAGACATCACCATTGCTGGCAACTGCGAGGCCCGGTACGGGATCGATCGCATGCCCCGCACGTTTCACGACCGTCGCATTCTGCGTCCAGAGCGTAAGGACCCTTTGATACGTATAGTCGGCAAGCAAAAGGTCGCCCGTCGGCGTCGTCGCCATGGCCGCGATCGCGCCAAACGCCTCGGCCGTGTCGGTGGATCGCACGATAACAGAGACCGTGGACGACGCCACGTCGAGCGCCAGGATGGCATACTTGGTGCCATTGTCGGCAATAAACAGTCGCATACTGTCGCTCGAGAGCGCGAGCGCCGTGATGTTGGTGAACCGCGCAGCCGTGCGCTCGCCTTGCTGTTCGCCTGGGATCGTCGGGGAGCCTGCGTAGAGCTCAGGGACTTCGCCATCAATAAACGTCGTCTGTGACATGCGGTAGATTGCAGAGGCGGTCGCGACGTACGTGTAGCCTTTGTTGCCCACGGTCACGGCTTGGTACAGATCCGCCGCTGGTGCGGTCGTTGCCGTCCGCGTTGGCGTTGGCGTTGGCGTTGGTGTCGGAGACGACCCCGTCGATGCGTGCGTACTGAACGGGTTCACGATAATGAGCGTCGCCGCCACAGCCGCACCGATCAGCGCCAACACGAGTGTAAAGCCCGCAATCTTCCAGCGACGGCGTCTCTTCTGCTTCTTCTTGTCGGCAGCGTCCTTGTCCCCTTCGTCGCCAGAAGAGACGCTCGGCCTGTCGCCCTGGAGGACCGGTAGCACTTTGCTCGTGTTCTTGATCGGCGCCGACGACGCGCGCACGTCGACAAACCCTGGCTGCGGAACAGGCTTGGAACCCACGACGTCGGCGTCGAGCGACGACGAGACTGCGCTCGACGGCAGGCGGTCAGTGTCGATTTCGAGCTCGGTCTCTTGCACAAGCACGGTCAAGTCGATGCGGCGACTCGGATCGCGCGTTTCGACAAAGCCTTTTATGGTCTTGAGCACCTCGTCCAAGCGACAGCGCCGCGATGGCTCGAACGTCGTCATACTTTCCACAAGCGCCCACGCTGCGTCCGAGATGCCGGCCGGTCGCGGCGGGATCTTGCCTTCTTCTTTCAGTTGGCGGAGAGCGTCGTCGCTCATGTAGTTGTACGGCGGATTGCCGGTCACGGCTTCAATGATGCACATCGCAAGCGAGTAAACGTCCGACTCGTACGTCGGCGGCTGCCGAAGGTACTCGGGCGCGCGCCACGGGAGACCGCCAATGGCCTTGCTAAACGACGCGCGCGGCGCTGCTTTGGTCTCAACACTCACCAAACTCATGCCAAAGTCGGCGACTTTGGCCTTGTTGTCGGCGCCAATGAGGATATTGTTGAGCTTGAGGTCGCCGTGCACCACGTGCTGCTTATGCAGATACTCGAGTCCGAGCGCGGCGTCGTACAACAGTCGCCACAAGCGCTTCTGCTTGTTCGCGTCGCTACTCGCCAAGTAGTCGCCGACCGTCCCTTTCGTCGCGTCTTCGCACACAATGAACGGCGGCGACGTGACGTGCGACGCGCCAAACATGCGCACGACGTTCGGGTGGTTGAGCTTGTACCAAATGTTGATCTCCGCGAGAAAGTGCGACT
>JAADWR010000137.1:0-16181 GCA_023336345.1 Pythium inflatum | reverse complement strand
GCTGCGCACAATGACCTTGTCGCCCTTGGGGAGGTTGAACTTGTCAAACTTGACCGAAATGTACGACGCGCCGCCGTACGAAATCGTGTCTTGACGCGACGCGCCGGCCGCGACTTGGATGCTCGCGGGCTCGTCCTTGCCGATGCGGAGGATCCCGCGCTCGTTGTACGTGTGGCCGTCGCGCGGCGTGAACCACGCGTTAGCGGGCGTCGACGAGGCGGCGACCGCGAGGGCCGCGACGATCGCAATCTTCTTGAACATCGTGGCCGTGGTGAGGTGGGGGTCGTGCGACGCAAAAGCGAGAATGAGCCGAGGGAACGAGCAGGCGGCCGTGTGGATGTATCACACGGTCTCCCATTGTGGATGACGAGAGATCCACTTTCTTGACCTTCGTGACCGGTCCATCAGCACAGAACCAGTGCACACCTGTGACTCACAGCGGCTGTCGCTTGTTCGTCGTTACGCATTTTGCGCCCAAAACCCATGAGTAATGGGTCTAATCGTGACTTTGGGGCATATAAACAAACAATTTCATTGTGATAAACGTGATTTGACAAGCCATCAAGAGCACCAACTGGAAGTTTGTCAGATCCAAATTTCTGGTCTGGGAATACATGAGACCCCATCGCTATTGCCCAACTGCTGGACTCACGGACCACTCGCGCACCTGAATGGGCCCGAGTGCTCTTTGGTGGAGATACTGGGATCACGTTCTCTCAGTATACACGCTACTATCGCACTCGGCCGCAAACGCGACGGCGGTGACGCACCCACTGTCACTTGTGAGCACTTACGACGTAACCTTCGCTGCGAATGAGGAATCCTGAGTCGGGACGAGGTTTCCTCGGCTCACGATGTCGAGCCTCGCGACTCTCCGTGATGTGCGGGTTGATCGAGTTGAGTGAATTTTGTGAATTGTCCAATGAGAATTTCAGGTTTTGTTGGGTACCCTCGAGGTTACGAGTGTATCCGTATCCTTCCAATTCAAATTCGAATTGGACGGTAACCATATCCCCGCCATTGTCCACTGGGGTACGCGGCGACGCTTCGACGCCATGGGCAAGAATACCGGACAATGGGCCAGCGCGAGAGCACGCCGAGCGGGCGGCGCGTCGATCCGCGATGGGCGCGCGTCGCCCTCGCGCAGCTGCGCGACGACGAGTTCCTCACGCACCAGCTCCGGCGCCACGAAACGCTCGCGAGTGCGCGCGACGCAGCGCGGCGGCCGCGGCGTCGACGGCAACATGCAACGACCGGACTTTTTGTCCATGGCAGTGCCCAGCGCGACCGCGCGCTGTGGACACGGCTCCGGACGCGCGGCGCATCGCTGGATCCGGTTCCGGACGATGACGCCATTGACGACGTTGTTGACGACACGACGGCGCCGACGCCAGACGAACTTGTCGAGGCGATTGTCCTCTTGGGCGAAATGCCGCAGCCAACGCGCGCAGCGTACTTGCTCTGCCGCGTCCAAGACGAGCTCGCGCGGCAGTGCAGCGTTGCGGACGCGACTAGCGAGATCGTGACGCTACGGCGCGAGATTTTGAAGGATGTTTTGGACGCCGTTGCGGTCCAGCACCAGCACCATCGCGCGGAAGCCGCGGTGTTTGCGTCGACAGTCGAGATGCTCCAGCGCGCGGCCGCTCAACCGCCAGAGAAGAAAGAGAAGATGGCGAACGGCATCAGAAACGTCGATCAGACCGGCGCCGAAGCCGCACTGGCGATCGATCTGACGATCGAGCTGCTCGGCGGCTTGCTCGACATGGCAAGTGAAGGCGGGACGCTCGTAGAGCGCGACGTGTTTCAAGAGATTGTGAGTTTGACTGAGACGCTCGCGCCGTTGTCACTACGTCGAGATCGCACCGATGTGCATGGCCTGGTGCAGAAACTCCAGCGATTTCTGCTCGCGATCGCCTTGGGCAAAGGAGGAACGGGACTGTCTCGCGGCCAAGCCAACGAGTTTGATATAGCCGATCGGACGAGTGCTGTGAACGGCATGACCCGCCTCGCGGCGGCCAGCGGCTCGATTCGGGATTTCCTCGTCATTGTCAGTGTTCTCCTCGGTGTTGAGGACGGCTCGTATCAAGTCGACATGGCCGTTGGTCTGGCCGAATCACCAGTGCTCCTCACGTCGTCGCCACGGTCTTTGCGACTGGCTCGCGCGTCCCTGTCACCAATGCCGAGTATACCCAAGAGTCCAACAAAAGAGCAGGTGCTTTTGAAGGAGCTGGGAAGCGACCAAGTCGTTGACGACGAGCGTGGGGATCACTCGGACGAGCTGGCGAATTTTGCCGTCGAACAGCGGCTCAAGCAAGTCCACAAGCAACGCGCCGACCAAGCAGTTAAAGACTTTGACGGGCAAACGACCGCGGTGGATCAACTCCTCTCATCGCACGCCAAGCGCAAGACCGGTCCAAAGAGTGTCGTGGCGGCGCACACGAGAGCAGCAGTTACCAATCTTGTCGTAGGTGCTGCCGCGTCGGTTACCACGAATCTCAATGCCTATCGAGTCTCTATTCCCCATCAACCGGCGCTTGGAAGCAAGAGTCTCCTCTCCAAGTCGGCGAATGATGACCTCAACAATTTGTCCCTTGAAGCGGATCTCACGTACTCGCTGGACGTGACGTCGTCACGATCAGACACCCCGTCAGCACCGTCTCCGAGGTACAGTGCAGCAGCTGTAGCAGCGATCGTGAGCCCAAAATTCAATCCCCTCAACGTCGGAACTGTGCTGAAGGAGATTGATCAGATCAAGCCCACAGTCTCAAGTCGGTCGCAACCGACGCGCACAGCACTGAGCAGTCCAGTGCATCGTTCGATCGGTCCATCAACCCATGACCACGATACCGATGGTGGTGACGATGATCACGAAGTATGGAGCTGTGGACAGAACTCGTACGGTGAATTGGGCCACGGCGATGCCAACACGCGCAAGTCTTTTGAGCGCATCGAAGCTCTACAGCAGCGGGATATCGTCGATGTGAGTGCGGGTAATGAGCACACCGTGGCGTTGAGCGCCGATGGGACGGTCTGGACGTGCGGCTACAATGATAATGGGCAGTGCGGGCAAGGTGTCACGACTCGGATTAATCATCTCACTGAAGTCCAGAAGCTCGGTGATGCGCCAGTGACTCAAGTGCACGCGTACAATGGATGCGAGCACACGATACTTGTCACACAAGATGGGAAGGCAGCATCTTGCGGGTACAATTACCGTGGACAGCTTGGTCACGGGAACACTCAGAGCGAGTCGGTGCCCAAGATCTTGCGAAGTCTCGAAAATCGGCACGTTCGGCTTGTATCGTGCAGCTACTACCACACGGCGATTACGTGCGATAGCGGAGTCTCTGGAAAGCGTACTGTGTATACGTTTGGGCGAAACGACTATGGACAACTCGGCCACGGCGACACGATCGATCGAAAGGTGCCCCAGAGCGTTGACGCGATGCAAGACCACGACATTGTCTCCATCGCGTGCGGGCAGTACCACACCATGGCTGTGACATCCACTGGGAAACTCTTCGCCTTTGGGAAGAACGATTATGGTCAGCTCGGCATCGAGGCGATCGAGAACCAACTCCTCCCGGTCCATGTCAAGGCTGGCCTCGAGCGACAAGTTTGCGTGGAAGTGCGGTGTGGGTACTACCATTCGATTGTGCTGTGTGCTGGCGCTCGCCTCTTTGGCTTTGGTCGCAACGACTATGGGCAACTCGGTCTCGGCAAAGCCACAAACGCTTCGTCTATAAACATGCAGCTTCAACAGCAACGTTTTGCGCGGCCGCAGCTGTTGGAGGATTTAGAAGGAAAAGAGATCATGCGCTTTGCGTGTGGGTGCTATCACACAGTCGCGGTCTCAGATAATGGTGTGCTGTATGTGTTTGGTCGAAACAACCACGGTCAACTCGGTACAGGCGACACGAACGAGCGGCTGTACCCGTATCCCATTGACGACTTTGTTGGCAAACGCGTTGCTCTCGTTGCTGCTGGATTCTACCACACGCTCGTGCTCACAGGTGGAAGTGATGACGAGAGTGATGGGGATCAGGATCGAAGAGTTGCGTCTGACAAGCGTGGAACTGCATGTTGTGTGGGTGGTGAGGACGGCGAACGGACGGACGGGTCAGTTATTACATGCTCCACAGTTCTAAACAGTGCGTTCACAAAGGAACTCTACGAGGCCAAGATCTCCCAGGCCGAACAGAATGCGGTGGCAGCTTCAACTACGGCCACGACTTCGCTACGGCTAGTACCATTGCCTCAAAGCATTCGCGATCCAAGCTGTGAAGTCGATGCAGAAGATGGACGATCTGAAGATCGTTACGTCGATTCCAGTGTCGATTCTGTCAACAAAGACGGGGACAGCGTCGCAATGAGCGCTCTCCAAGGTGGTCGGCAAAGCGAGGGAGAGAACCTGTTCGGCTTTCTTAGCTCTCCTGGTAAAGCGCATCACGCTGTCGGTGACTCCATCGACGTGGTTGTGGTTGTGCTAGCGCAACTTGATCGACTGTCCGCATCGGTAGTGACAAAGAATGCAGCAACATTCCCAGTTACGCAGCACTTGCCAGCGGCTTCGAGCGAGCTGTTTCTTCAACCAACTGATAGTGGTGATCTATCCGACGTTGTCGAAGGCATTTTCGAGCCGCTTTCAATCGAAATTGATGGTGCGACATTTTTCACGCTGGGCTCGCTGATTGCCCAGCTCAGCACTCGAAAGGTTGATGCGCTGCACACTTCGAGTGCATCGACATGCTTCTCCCCGCGCGTGAGCAACGCCTCTGGGAAACTCCAAGCATACCTTGTCGGTGTGTGTTTTCGTATTCTCCACGCTAACCTTGTCCAGGTCGTCAAGACTGGGCTCGGCAGTGCGCTCATCGCGCTCCAAGAGCTCGGTCCCGATATGCTTCGAAGCATCAAGGATCACGCGCCAGTGTCATCGAGAATGAGCGAGCTATTGAACTTGCGCGAGTCCTTGCAGCACATACGCCGTGTAGTGTTGGATTTGATCACCAGGCCAAAGCCACTACATCGAGCAAGCGGAAATGGACTGGCGGACGGCGAAGCATTAGCAGCAAGTCGATTAGCGTCGGACGCGATCGAGACTCTCGTGCTTGGCTTTGACATTTTCTTTCCATGCCAGTGCTCCCGCGTCGCGCTGCTTGAAGCCTTACTGCTGTCTTCGTCGTCGAAGCGTGACGATTTCATCTGCGATAGGTGTCAATCCATGGAGTTTTCAGCACTTCGCACGCTAAAGCCTGTTGCAAAGCACCTTGTGCTGACCTCGGTGATGAAGCGACTGGCGGAAGACGCGACCATCGTGCAATTTCTCCCTCACGAGGGTGCCTCAACTGGTATCCACCGAGCAAAACCATTTCAGTCCCTCGAGACGATAGTGGATATGCTTCTGGACACTATGAACCGCGACTTCATGTGCACGCTCGGCTCGATGACGGCGACAAGTGCACTGCGTGAAGATGACTCACCGACACCGGCTGCTCGCCTCGACCCATCACTGCCCGACGCGATTGTGACACTACTCAACGCCATCATCAAGCACCTCGCAACTGTTGCCAGAGGCTGCGAGCGTTGGACAAGACGACTCAGTTTTGACAGCTCGATGACCTTGTCGGCGCGCCTTTCTCTGGTTGCTCGATCAACAATGTGCGTTGGTCTATCAAATGATATCTCCGCGGACGAACCGACTACTCCCGACTTTCCTGTGGCCTGGAGAGGCTTGTTGCAGTTGGCGCTCACCGTTCTTACGCAGTCGAGTGACGTTCTTGCCCAAGTGTTATCACGAACTCAGCCAAGTCCAACGTCTTCGGGCCAACGGAGGCGTGCTCTCGAAGATATCTTTGCTGAAGCCGATTTTTGCGACCGCTTGGTGAGTGCGGTGGAACGTTCGGTTGTAGGACGTGTCCTGCCGTTGCTGGTGAACTGTCTGTTCGCGTTCGCTCAGGTCCCGGGCTTTGCCGTGAGTCTCATTCACCCGCTCCAAGCTGTATTGAAGCTCTTGGACGAATGGAACGTGTGCAATAAAGCAGTTCTGCGAGCAGCAGAAGACGAGCTCAAGCAACGTGTGGGCAAGTCGCTCACATCGTCGACTGTCTCGATTTTAGTCACAACGAAGCCACGCGTTGGAGGAAATACCGATCTGCGCGGCTCTTCAAACCCAGCAGCTCAGGTGACGAATGGAGGCAGCAGCGCCAACCAAGTCTCCGTGTCCGAGTTGTTGGAGTCGCCGTGGGCACTCTTGTTGGAAAAGGAGCTTGCGATGCTGTGTTCCGAGGTCGTTGCGACTATCTCAATGGGCGAACCGCTTGTGCAGCTCGAGCTTGATGGTGTCGACTCGCGTTCGCATGAACCAAAGGGTATACTCAACAAGTGGGGGGTGTCTCTGCTCTTCGGAAGTGGCCTTTCAGTCGAGTTCGTTCATCAGGCGGTTGTGACCGACGCGTCGCTTGCGCGAACACTGCCGTACTCTCCACTTTCGTTCTCCAATCAGTCTCTTGTCATCGCGCCACTCTTTCAGCTCATTTTGCCGATACGTGAAGAAACTGTGGATGACGACTATGAGGATGTCCAGGATCCAGAGATCCGAATACTACTGTCGATGAAGCGAGCCGACGTTCGCGCCTTTAGTGCGGAAATGGTACATTGTTCAGAGATTGGCAACCACGAGTTGCGATCGGCGTCCCAGGGTTTGTGCGAGTGGCTGCGAGCGTGCTATGCGAAAAGCGATGCAGCGTACCGAATGCTCACACGCCAGTCGCATCTCCAGAAACAAACACAAACAGAACCAGGGACCCTTCGAGCAGGACCCATTCGCTCCGACGAGGCACAGCTGGAAGAGACCTTCTTCGCCGCGCTGCTACACCACCACGCCCTTGAGCCGTTTGCTCTCATGGTGGGCCATAGCACCACACGCACTCCGCATCTCGAGGGACGGACGCCGCCTCGGTCTCTGCTAAGTCTTTGGCGCACGGTGGCCGAGTTGCGTCGACGATTCGTCGCAAAGCGGACGGTAATCAAGAACAACCAGTCGCCAGATGAAGCTCAAGATGCAATCGCAAAGCTTCGAGGTGGATTGACAGATCGCGCGCAGTTGCTGTTGCTGCTCGAAGTGGGCGATGAAGAGGAACATCGACTGCGTCTTCTCGACGGAGGTTTTATCGCACCGTGGGATCCGGCATTGGTTTTTCGCGCGTGCATTAGGACAGAAGCCGTCCTCGGCGGCCCCAAACGACTTCGTGCGCACTTGAGCGCTCGTTACGGCGATTACGAGCTGCCGTTTCTAGTCGCATACCCAGCGAGTCGATGGCGTCGCGTCCGAACGCTTGTGCACGTCATGATCCGGTGGAAGGCAGTCGTGGCCGCGCCAGGTGCGATCGCCTCGTCCAAGCTGACGGCTGCAGCGTTGGAGTTTGTGACTGCGGACGCGAAAGACGTTGGTGATGTCGCCTACTTTGCGTACGAGCTCCTTCTCGAGCCATGCCGACGGCTGAGCTGCTCAACACGCGGGTACGAACTTACCCAGGAGCTTCTGCAGATACCAGAGCTTGAGTGCGTTCGAGTGTCGATGCTTCAACACCTCAGTCGGGCCACAAGTCATGGAGCTGTCCAGCGAAACGTGAGCTATGCCTTCCGCGAGATGCATCGATCAGCTCAAAACGATTTTGTGACTGCTGTTGCACAGTTGATGGTCGAAAGAGCAAGCGACGTGAACGAAAGCCCAGTCACGAGCCAGTGGATCTTGCTGGTGTTGATGCGGTGCATTAGCCTCGTGCACTTTTCATCGGACCAGTACGAGTTTATCAACGACCTAGGGCTCATCCAAGTGCTGCACCAACTGATGGAACAAGAAGGTGACACCGATGACCCGGATCACAAGTGCCGCCGTGCTGACAGCATCCGACGCATTACATCTCAAAGCACTGCCGCCAGTCCAGACAGTGCCCAAGAGAAACAGCCGCCACTGGTCGCAGTTGTGTGGGCACTGATTCGCAACATTGTTCTCCACTTTGGCGCGTCATCTTCTCGTGCCTTAGTCCCCACTTATCCTGCCGGCTACGACATCTTTGAGACGCTCCTTGCGAACGCCAATCGCCAACTCCAGCGGCTGTCACATCGCCGAACGACTGAGCTGTCGTTGCTTGAACGTGCACGGAACGTCGGCGGCTCCATCAACAGTACCATACGTAGGAGTTTCGAGATCATTGTCGCACCCAAGCGCTTTTCATTCCTCGCCAAAGGTATGACCTTTGCGTACCACCAGATGATAGAACCAGCGTCTGGACTGCTCGCTATGTCGCCGCTGGCTAAGGCCAATGAGTTTAGCATCACGACGTGGATCTATGTCGGTCCATCAGCTGGTGACAACGCCCCGCAACCTCCCGAACACAATCTCGGAGTGCAAGAAGAGAAGCAGATTGTGTTTGTGCGCGGCGACGAGCGCGAGATCTCTCCGTATGTTGTTTTGCTTCGTGACGTCGAAAACAAGTGGCAGCTAGAAGTCGGCGTTGCAGTCCACGTTGTCCATCCCAGTTCGCCAACGCGGCTCCTGTGGGAGCGACTCAACTCGAAAGAACCGTTATCGCGCGGTCGGTGGAATCACGTTGCTATCGTCCTCGAAGGCGCCAAACTACGACTCTACATCAACGGCATTCTCGACAGCCAGCGATCGCTCTCTGGTCCGCTCGCAATGGCAATTAGCACTGGCACTGTGGACCTCGAGTTTAGCTTCGGCCGGCAGCAGCCACTGCTTCCTTCGGACGTGGAAGGCTCATTACAGGGCGCGGGCAAAGCCATGGCATTTCTGTCAGCTCTTGTCTCTGCTAGCGCTTCCAACGCAATGACGATGCATCTCTCAACGCCATCCAAGCCACATGTGCGAAGTTTTAACGGTCTGCTGAGTCACTTTCGATTCCACAACCGCTCGCTTTCGCCCATTCACGTCCGCATTGTCTTCGATGAGAAGAAACCAATCCGAGTTGATGATACTGCATCAAGGGCGATTGAGGCGAGACTTTCGGACGAAGCCACGAACATTCTCCAGCTACATTCGTTGCTCCGAGTTATGGTCGAGTCCGATGAAGGCCGCGTGCACTTGGCGGATCCATCCTGGTCGGCTCAACTCTGGGAAGTGTTCATGTCGAGTCCTCACCCTTCATTGCAACTTTCCAGTCTGCGACTACTGCGGCTCGTGCTGGGTTTTCAGACGCCGCAGGCTGTCGCAGATGTCATAGCCCAACGCCAGTCCATGTCGGCGACGACGTATCGATTTGTACCTCACATCCTTCAGCTGATCGGCGCGTGTATCTCAACGACAAACACCGAGTCCTTAGTTTTACCCCTCGCCCTCCGGAGCCACGCGGTGTCCGGTGGAACTGGCAGTGAGACCGTCGCCGTGGAATTGTCCGACGCGACAGCAGAACGACTGATGCAAGAACATGAATGTGGATCTCGCTCGTTTGCCCTCGCCAATGAGCTCCGCTGTTTGATTGTTGCATTGCTCCAGCTGTCGGAAAACTCGACGTGGCCCATTGAGATTTGGAAAGTGATTGGTGAACAACTTGATTCTCACGAGGATTCAGCAGCCCGCATCGGATGTTTATACGTTCTTGGAGGCGCGGCAAATGTGCTCACAAGCGGTGCGGTTGTCCAAGTCACAGGGACAAGCGAGTGTGCGACTGTTATTGCTGTGGAAGACCTGAACGTGGAGCAAAAAACGCAGTGGTCCAACACAACCTACGTCGCGATGCACGACCAGAACGGACAGACCAGTAACTCGAAGCCGTGGGACGACCTCGTTCACGACGCGTGCGTGAAATATTCGCGACAAGTTGCAGCACGCAAGGCTATCCATCCGTCATCCACGCAAAAAGACGAGCAGACTGACTCAACTCCGTTTGTGCGGCTGCATCGAGACGATCTCATGATCTCCAAAGCCGAGAATCCGTTGCAACTCGGACACGACGCAAATGAAGAGGTGCTCAACAGTGTCGTACTGCGTCTCGCTCATGCTGCAATCGATCTGCGAGTCGACGACAGCTTTGTGACGGCCGATGCTTTTTCCGAGCTGCAACGCTGGCTGAGTGGCGGGCTCACCCTTCACGCCCTCGAGCGCGTCGCGTCTGATCGTTCCAAAGTGTCTTTTCTACTGCACAACCACTCGCTGCTGAAGAACCTCCTGGAAACTGGACTACGCAACGATGAAAACCCGCAGTTTTCAACACTTGAAGATCTCGAGCAAACACTGTGGCGTGTTCGTACACGTGTGCGCAAAGTCCTCCACGATCTAGAGGAGCAAGGCGCAGTGGAAGTTGAGCAGTGGTTTGCACGCCAGCGAGACAAAGCTCAGGATGAAGTTATGACGTCGCAACGGTCCTGCAAGGAGGCGGCTCCGAACCCTGCTGAGGACGATGAGCTTGAAACTGCAGTGCCGTCGTCAGCCAAACTCGACTTGCGGCTGGATCTTGCCGTTGACAACCCTGCCATTGACCCTGACAACTCGCCGAGTCATGCCAGCAGCAACAGCTCCAGTGCTGACATTGGAATGAACGCGGCTGACGGATTGTCGCGAGATGCCGGCGACGACGACATCAAAGACAATGCCGCTGAAGACGACGAAAATGCCACCGGGGAAGATGGAGAAGACGAAGATGAGGACGAAGGTGATAGTGAAGAGGATGGCGACGAAGAGGAGGAGGAAGAAGAGGAGGACGAGGACGCTGCCGAGCATCGCCAGGAGTTTGTCGACGAGCTCATGATGATGGGATTTCCGGAAGAATGGTGCGTGCTGGCGCTAAAGCAAACGGAAAACGACATTGTGAGTGCATCAGCATGGATTGTCGACAATTTGGAGTATCTCAGTCGACTGCAAACGACGCTCGACAAGCAGCGAGATCAGAGCACCGACAAGTTGGCTGTAGAGGACGAAGACGACGATGATGATGAAGACGAAGCCGCTGATGGAACAGCGACTGGTGAGGAAAAACTACCGGACGTTTCTAGTGGGTCGCATCCCATCCGAGTGACATCACGACAGGCGAGCGGCGTTCCCACACGCCCTCATAGTCCTGCGCGACTGGACGGAACGCAACAGCATCTTATAAATGAGAAGGAAATGGGGCGCAAGATCTTTGGCGAAATGTACTTTCCATTCGAAGACGGCGGCTTCGAATCGAGTTCCAGAGATCGGTTCTTCATGGCGTGGCGATCGGAGCCTGGCAAGGGAGTGTCGTCGTCACCACCGCCTGCAGTGACACCCGAGAACCAAGAAGAAGGTCATGCCATCCCAGATCAATCGATGCAAAATGCCGAGTCAATGGATCTCTCACCGACGGTGATCGACTCACTCGAGCTGTGCGAGTTGCTCGACCATCTTGCTCGTTTGGAGCGCGCTTTTCTCGTCGTTTCGTGCCGTCGCGTCATCGTAACGCTTGTGAACGAGTACAACCGTGGGCAAGTTAGCGACGCGATGACCGAGAATCTAGCATCACCGTCGTTTGTGGTGTTTATGCAGCTCGTGCTGTGTCGAGGACCACAATTCAGCGTCCGACAGTTTGGTTCGGACGCAGTGGAGGAGACGATCGAAGTGGATGCTGTCGTGCGCAAATGTCTTGCACGGATCGTACGCAGCGAAAACACGGCGTTGGTAACTCGTCTGCTCGACTTTGCGCTCGATCAGGTGGATGCGGCCGCGTCCAGCACGACATTCGAAGCCGTCTTGTGGACTCAACGCGACCTTCGGCGTGCCGACAGCGTGGTGCTCGACGTACCAGCCGTCGAGGTGGCAGCGTGGTTGTTGGATGCCTTGGTTGGTCTGACCTCCAGTGCAGTCGACGTGTCTGCAACACAAGCTGATTATTTGCTGAATCGACTGCGCCCCACGCTGCGATCTACCAATTTGCCCATCAAGTTCATCGCGCTCACCACCATCAGCCGCGTGCTCCAGCAGGTGCGCCGCCTCCAACGTCGCTCTCCAAATGAATCGTTGCATCTTGTGCTCGAGACTTGTCGACTGGACTTTGAGAGCTTCCTGTGCGCAGCCAAGAACCGCTTTGTGCGTGAGCAAGTGCAACACCGAGCAGTGTTTTCGCTGTACCTCCAAGCGTACATTGAGCTTCTCTACCTCCTCACGCAACTGTCACAGTCCGAGTGTATTGCGGGGAAGCTGCCGCCACCGATCCCTACGTCGTGCTTACGTGCCCCGCCGTGCGATCCGACCGAAGCGACTGTGAACCATCCGACGCTGACATTTGATCGGGTGAAGTGCCGTAGTTCGCTGCTCCAAATTGCTGACGACGGCTCGGCGGCCGCATACACGGGCAACGAACTGTGGAAGATGGTGCTGACGACCCAGAGCTTCGCCACCGGCGTGCACGAGTGGCACATTCGCATCGACAAGTCGTCGTCATCGTACATGTTTATCGGCGTCGCGAACCGCAACGCGAATCTTGATTCGTTTCTTGGCGCGGATGACCACTCGTGGGGCTTTATTGGCGACAAGGCACTCTATTACCAGCGCAATCGCCTTCGAGTGTACGGCGACGCTTTTGGCGAAGGCGACGTCGTCGGCGTCCACCTCAACTGCGAGCTCGGGACGCTCGGGTTCAGCAAGAACGGTGCATTTCTCGGCGTCGCGTTTGAGAACCTGCTTGGCGAAGTCTTTCCGGCCGTCGCGTTTTACTCGCGCCACCAAAAAGTCTCGATTGTGAGCCATGACGATGACGAAAAGAGTTCCGAGTTGTCGTACAGCTCCATCCCGAGCGACGGGACCGTCGAAGAAGCTGTCGTGGTGTGCCAGATGATGGACAGTATGGTGACACGAACGTCATTGCCGCTGCAAATGATCGAGCCGGCGTACGAGATGACGATGGCGTGGTGGCATGGCACCGGGCGCCACATCACCACACGCGCTGGCGGCGCGTTGTGGGTCGACATCACTCCTGCGGCGTTACAACCGTTTGGCTTCCACGCCGGCGAAGCTGTGCGCTCTCCTCGAGGCAATGGTCGTGTGCTTGGCGTCGCTGACAATCGGCTGTGGATTGAGGTCGACGGCGAGGCGGGTGCGTGGCACATTCACCCGTCGCGACTGCGGACCATGACGCTGCTCGTGGGCGATTCCTGCGGTTCAAAGGCCTCAGAAACGCCGTCGACAAAATCGATGCCTCCTCACCAGTCGACTGAAGCAACAAGCGGCGTGACGAATGACGACAGGACTCCACGACCACCCGAGACCGATTCGCTCACGCTCGCTGAGTTCGCTTCGTTTGTTCACGACCGGCTGTGGACACTGTCTCTCGACCGTGCTGTTTTGGATATTGTCAACGACCACTGTGAATCAGTAGGCACAAGTCGGTGGAACATTCCGCCACGCGACGTAGCGCGCTTCGTTCGCGACAAATCCCACGAGATCGAGCAGCGCGCGGGTGTGGCTTTCAGTTTCGACGGACGCGATGGCGGCCGTCACCTCGAGCGGCTCGTGATTGCGCGGTACGGCTTTTTGCGGTTCTTCAACGCGTACGTGAGCCGCGTCGTTGTGTTCTTCGACTCGACGTGGCGGTATTTCGCGCCGGCGTCCGCGCTGTGGCCGTGTCGACTCTTGTCGCAATGCCGCGGGAGCGTGTTCACGTGTATCAAAAACGACTTGTTCACGACGCTCAATGACAAGACGTCCAACTCCCCCAAGAAGTCGGACGACGACTACGACTATCCCGACGACCTCACGCAGCTGTTGATCAACCGCCCGAAAGCCGCGACGGCCAAGTGCCACCCCGGGACGACCACAAGTTTGCTGCTGTCGATGTTTGGTCAGGCATTCGATGCGCTGCACTTTTTACCACTGCGCATGCTGCGCATGGTGTACTCGCACCCGATGGACGACGGTCAGTTGCGCAGCTTTAAAGTCAAGTTTGAAGGCGAAGGCGTCGACGACTATGGCGGACCGTACCGCGAGTTCTTTTCGCAGTTTTTCGCTGAGCTCCAGATGATCTGCAGCGATGAAGGCGAAGCGAGCGAAGCTGGGGCGCTCGGCACGAGTTTTCTCCCGTTCTTGCTCCCGAGTCCCAACTGGCGCAACGGCGTCGGCGCGAGTCGCGAGCGGTTCGTGCTGAATGGCGGGATCTTGGGTTCGCGACACATCGGATCGGCGCGCGTCGTCAGGCTGCCGAATACGAGTGAAGTGCAGCAGCAGCTCCATCGCGAAATGGCTCATTTCCTGGGTCAAATGCTCGGCATTGCGTTGCGCACTCGCGTGTGCGTGCGAATGGATCTCGCGGCGTCCGTGTGGAAGCAGCTCGTGGGCGACGAACGCGACCGCGACGGCGTACTCGCAGATCTCAAAGAGACGGATTTCGCTGCATACACGCTGCTCAAGACGCTCATGTCGCTTCAAGACGCGCTCGGAACCGACGCGTCGCAGCGACCGGCGATTGAAGAGCAAGTTGCGGCTATGGACCTCACGTTCACAACGTACTTGTCGGACGGGCGGCTCGTGGAGCTCTGCGACAAGGGCAGCGAGACGCCCGTGGGCGTCGACAACCTCGACGAGTACATTGAGCTCGCGATTCGCGCGCGCACGGACGAAGCGACCGACGTCGTGAATGTGATCAAGCAGGGCATGCACGCGATCATTCCAGTCACAGCGCTGAGCCTCTTGACGTACGAAGAGCTCGAGAAGCGCATGTGCGGCGTCGCCGAAGTCGACGTGGAGCTCCTCCAGCGCAATACCGAGTACGACGAAGATCTCTCGGCGACGGACGAGTCGGTCCAGCGTTTCTGGCGCGTGCTCGGGGCCATGAGCGACGACGACAAGCGCGCGTTTCTGCGCTTTGTGTGGGCGCGCTCGCGCCTGCCGGTCGGCGCTGCGCAGTTTCACCAAAAGTTCAAGATCCAGTCGCTCGCGCCGTCCAGTGGCAACGAGACCAGTGGTGCCACGACCACGCCAACGTCCGTAGGCTCGTATGCCGACGGCCAGTTGCCCAAGTCCCACACGTGCTTCTTTGCGCTGCAGCTGCCGCGGTATTCGACCGACGACATTTGCGAAAAGCAGTTGCTGTATGCGATTCACAACTGCGTCGAGATGGACGGCGACTTTCGGCTTGCGGATGCCGAGATGACAGGCTGGACCGACGTCGATCCAAACGACCAGCTGCGGTTTTAGGAGACAGGAAACGTTAAAATAGTGAACAGCAGCTGTTGAAGGGGGCATCTAATGGAATCATAACTAAATTAGATCAGTATTCTCCACACCTACTAATATAACAGGGATACGCTGATGTCAGGATTCGAGATCATTCCGTTCAGAACTAGTCAATGAGTACAGAAACAGTCAGTATGATGCAAATGCGTTCAGAACAGTACCTGCTATGTCCGCTTTGCGTAATGCGCATAGCCGGTGCGGACGCATTGACGCACTATGGCGGTTCTCTGCATGTCAGAGACCTCACTATTGCACGTTGATGGTGGGTTCCTAATGCTCTATAATAGGCTCTGCACCGTACGCGCGTTCACGTCGTTTGGAAATCACAATGTTCTTGCGATTGCTCATGGAACTCTGTGATGGAACGTGGCGTCATTGGTGGACAGCGATGGGGCACTGGATCTGATAACCTTCCACTAACCGCCATCTGGTGAGATCGTTTACTTCTCTAATCCTGTTTAGACGACCAAAAACGACCCTAAAACCTGTATTATGATCCGTTTATGCGCAAACATGCACTGATTTTGTCCGATTCGACTGGTCCACATATCAACAAAGATCGATCTGTCCATCCTCCGCCGTTGTCGGCGTCATCCACAGTGGATTCCACCTGTGGAATGGAAGCGAACGCCCTTCGTGTCCCTCGACCGCTGCTGCATTCGTTCGCTCATTCTCGCTTTTGCTTCGCGCAGCACAAGACCAGCTCACGACATCCACGATGTTCAAGAAGATTGCGATCGTCGCGGCCCTCGCGGTCGCCGCCTCGTCGACGCCCGCTGACGCGTGGTTCACGCCGCGCGACGGGCAAACGTACAACGAGAAGGGCATTCTCCAGATTGGCAAGGACGAGCCCGCGAGCATCCAAGTCGCGGCCGGCGCGTCGCGTCAAGACACGATTTCGTACGGCGGCGCGTCGTACATTTCGGTCAAGTTTGACAAGTTCAACCTCCCCAAGGGCGACAAGGTCATTGTGCGCAGC